>PVKS010040671.1:0-16490 GCA_004027875.1 Aplodontia rufa
AAATTGAATGACTTTCAGAGCATTAGGGGGATGGCTCTCTAGGATACTTGGAGGTGTAGGGAGCGGGATGGGGATGGGGAGGGTATATGAAGAACTCATAGAAGTCTGGAGATTGGGAAGATGGGGGAACCATCCCAGAAGCCGATGTCATTCCTCCATAAGCTACCCATTTAACGCATGAGTTCTTCTGGGGGAAACTGCAACAGGTGAAACCCAAGGTGGTTATCCATGTTTTGGCATTTCCCCTGGATAACAAAGTTTATATCCATTGATTGCTAATGTTTTGATAATGTTTTCCCCTCAACTGTATCTCTATATACTTCTAATAAAAAAAAAATTAGGGCTGGAACTACCTTATGACCCAGCTAACCCACTCCTGGGTATTTTCCCAAAAGAGTTAGAATCAACATATTATAGAGATACAGCTTTATCAATGTTTATAGCAGCCCACTTGATGAGTGGATTCAAAAACTTTGGTACATATATACAATGGAATATTACTTGGGTATTAGAGAAAATGATATTATGGCTTTTGCAGCCAAATGGGTGGAGATGGAAAAAATCATGCTAAGTGAAATATCCCAATCTCAGAGACTCAAGGGCTGAATGTTTTCTCTCATTTGTGAAAGCTAGAATACAACTGGAAATAGTATGATAGATGGCTAAGCTAATAATAACCTCAACATGTATGAATTTTTTCATGAACAGGGGGAACCTGGCATAGGATGCTGGGAGATGTATGGAGGGGGACAGATAGGGGGAGGGAACAGGAAGGACATCGAGACCGGAGGGAGGGAGTATGGGGGAATCAACTCAGAGGGGAACCTCGAGACTTCCATAAGAGGTCCAATTAACATGGGGTTTAAGTAGGAGGAAACATGAAACAATGGGGAACCCAAGGGAGGAAACCATGGAATGGCATCAGCCTTGGCTTGTTCTGTCATTATACATTTGTTCTTGATTGTTTGATGATTCCCTCCTAATTGTAACATCCTATTTAATGAATAAAAAAAAAAACTTTGAAGTAATAGAGCTATGGTTAAAAAAAAAAAGAGGGAGAAGCCATCCTTTATTTTAAACTATTCTAATCATATTTAAATGCAAACCTATAAAAATAGTATCTGTAGATGGATTCAGTCTCAAATTGCCAGTTGATGGATTCTAGTGTGGACAGCAGGTGGAACTCAGGTGAAGCTGAGAAAGGTGCTGCCTAGCATTGGGGTTCGTTTCAGGTTTAGGGGGTGGGTCCTGATCCAAATGGTAACTTTTTTGAAAGGATTCAGCCTCATTAGAGCGTATCCTGGAAATCAGCAGAATTTTAACTGCCTCGATTTCTTCAGGTTAGCATTGGGTACTGATGTGCTCTCAGTCACACCTTTGGTTTGTCTTGCAACTCAGAATTTGGCTTCCCTGCTGTGGTGGATGCCTTTGGCTTTGGTTATAGCGCAATAAATTCAAATAAACATTTATGAGGGTAAGTAATCATATTTTATGCAAACAAATTACTCTTCCTTTAAAAAGTCACTTTAAAAATGCATGCTATTTCTTTTCCCAAGGTATTGTACCATCAAAATTCCCTTCATGACTGTTTATTGTTCCATTTATGTTAAAATTAGAAGGTCGGTCTCTACTTTGTTTCTCTCCTCCCCCTATTAAAATTGTAATATCCTTATTACTAATATAAGAAGTCATGATTGTTTTACGTATTGCATAATTATGGCAAAAATAAATTAGAGGTGATTACTCCTGAGACAGGACAGTTGTTCATTAAAAAATGTATGTGGGTTCCAAACCCAACGAATTACTATCTCATTAACGCTGGAGACTTGTAAAGCAAAGTGTCTTGGTCAAAGTGTAACACTTCTGCCCATCTTAAGTATCCAATTTGTTTCCTCATCAAGGAGTGCCAGGGCTGCTGCTGCTGATGTTACGCAGCATGTGATGGAGACAGCCTTCCTCCTCCCTCTCTCCTGAGAGTGAAGAACACAGCGAAGCAGACTCCTCTGATGCCCTCATCTGAGCATGTGCATTGGGATGCAGGAAGGTACCTCTGGGAAAGAGTGGAAAATGCTTTCAATGCTAAGGGAAATTATGGGAAGGAAGGATTAGGGGAATTGTGGGTCACTACAGTTTTCTGCTGGGAGAGACCCAGGCAGGCAATCAGCATTTATTAAGTGTCCTTAGTAGGTGGCCCATTGTATGCCACATACAAAAGTCCCTTAGGAGCTTGCAGTCTGTTAGGGTCGGGGAACATCTCAAACCATCTGAACTCGTGGGCTAAACCAGGTTTTTCTCTCCCAAAAGAAACCCTCTGAAATCCACATGGATTTATCTTGCATGTTGTATGAGTATATTATCTGGTTACTTCTTGGTATTGTAACATAACTCTCTTGTAGAGTCTTTGCTTCTGTATTCTCTGGCAGATTCTAAGGATGATGGCATTTGAATGGATAAAGCTAGAATAAGCACATGCAGGTCATCCCTCTAAAGCTGGAGAGGGCAATGTAGAATATAAGACAAAGACTGACCTGTTCTAGGAGATCCAGATCTCCATCCTAGTTTGGCCACTTATTGTGTGTTTTTGGAGAAATTATATAATTTTCCAGATGTAGTTTGGATTATTAATGTCTCATGAAGACCCCTGTGTTAAACTCTTTGACCCAGAGTGGTACTGTTGGGAGGTAGTAGAACCTTTAAGAGGTGGGGCCTACTAGGAGGCCTTTAGGTTATTGGGGGTGTGCCCTCAAAGGGACTTATGGGACCCTGGCCTCTTTCTCTGGCTTCATGACCAAGAGGTGAGCAGTTTTGCTCTGCCATGTTCTCCTGCCATGGTGTATGACCTCATCACAGGTCCAAAGCCAATTGGTCAAGGACAAGAACCTCTAAAAACCAGAGTCAAGATGAACCTTTTTTCTTTGTAAGCTAATTATTTCAAGCATTTGTTACAGGGCCTAGAATGGTGGCTCAGCAGTTATGGTGCTTGCCTGGCATGTGCAGAGATGCACCATGGCCTGGCACCATGTACACAATTGAGTGTCAGAGCAATGAAAATCATATAAAAAACTAAAAATAAAGTTGATTCTCAGGTATTTGTTACAGTCATGGGAAGCTGATTAACAGTTTCCTATCTACACAAAAGGGTTAATAGTTGGGGCTGGAGTGGTGGTTCAGCAGTTACATGCTTGCCTGACATGTGCGAGGATGCTGGTTCGATCCCGAGCACTACATACACAAAGTGTCTGAACAACGAAAGCCACATGAAAAACTAAACAAAATTGATTCTTTCTCACTGTCCCTCTCTCTTTATAAAAAAAAAGGGTTAATAGTTGCTGCTTCTTGGAGTTATTGTGAGCATTAGGTAAGATAACACATATAAAATGTCCATCTCATAGTGCTTGGAATAAAACAGGTACTCAAAAATGGTAGCTTTATTATTTTTATTATGGTGATTTCCCTTCATGGTAACTAACATAAAACAGTTAAGCTGATTTGCATGTGCTGCTTAGATATGTCGTTCACCATGGTGATTTAAATCCATTTTTATTCCATATTCAGTTTGAAGTATAGTTCATGTCATGAATATTACTTCCAGTCTTTAAATGAGAAACATTCAGAAAACTATTGCCGGCAATGTATAATTATAATATTTTTGACTTATGATTTAAAAAAATAACCAGTCCTACTTATAAATGCCTAAGTATAATATTTTCCTTTCTTCTGAAGGGCAGTGTTTTTCATTTGTTGCAGCTCTACCTCTGAAAGTAAACACCACAGCATAAACATATCAGCAAGTCTGTCTTGAGCTTAAAAATCAGTAAAAATAAATTAAACTTCAGGGAATGAATGCACACTTACCTCTGTTTGTGAAGATGTATGAGCTAGGGGAAAAGGTGCTGAAACGTAAGTAGCCAAAGTGGGGAGCTGCCTCAAATTCTGGCTGAAAACAATGTTAGCATCATCCTTCCTTCATCATCACCATCACCTGACTTAATGTAGCATAAATTTGTCATGGACAAAAATATGAGGGGTCTTCAATTCACAAGCGGATTTTCTGGCTGGGGGAGAGCTGCTGTTTGGTGGAAAGGTGCATCCACAGCAGTAAGACGATGCATCCCTTACCTGCAGGACCCACAGTCTCTGATTCTGGTACCAGCAAGTACCACTTTATCTGTGTGGTTTCTACCCCTGTCCTCCCCAGCCCACTTCTGTTTCTGGGGCCCCTCCTCTCCTTCTCTATGTGGACACCGACTTCTGAGAACTACCCTCTTTGTGACTGCAGTCTCATCAATTCTTCGTTTTGCCTTACTTCACTTTCCCATCTTGCAGCTCTCTGTCCTTCCTGGGTTCCTTGGTTACTGTGTTACTTGCATCCATCTGTTGAGGCCACTGCAGTCACATTCTGAGTTGCCTGTCCTCTGGGCCTTGGCTCACTATGACCTGGGCCAACTTTCAAGGAGTCATGAAAGCAACTCCTGCAGATGAACTGGTCCCTGTATGAACTGATGCCCTGTTTTGAGCCTCAACACAGCTGAGTGAGTCCTAGCTGCTTGTGAAACCTGTGGAAAAGGAGAGTTCATTTACTTTTTCCTCTGTCTTGAATTACTCTTTAAACTCAGAAATCTGCTGTGTGGGTCAGTTGACATCTCAGGCATTATGTGTGTGCGTGTGTGTGTGTGTGTGTGTGTGTGAGAGAGAGAGAGAGAGAGAGAGAAGGGAACAAAGAGGAGAGTATAAGGTCAATTTTTCTATCTATAGTAAAGAGATTTTAAAATAAGATTTTGTCATTTAAATGCCAGTTGCGTTAGGAGAATATGTGTGGACTACAGTTTGAGATCCATTAGTGGGTCTTGAAATCAATGTAGTAATAGCAGTCAGCTAGATTTTTGTTTGTTTAAAAAATTAAGCAGAATTATATGAATAATTTTTTAATTAAAAAAATTAAGCAGAATAAAACAAATCAGAGCATTTTAGTAAGGATAAATTATCTCTATTTCTGTATTTACTCATTTGCTATCACGATTGTATATGTGCATATTCTGGGTTTGCAATATAAATGTATTTCTTATTGCACTCAGTTTAAAAGCCACCATTCTAGTAGAATTAGAATTCCACCCAGAAAATACATTTTTATTTTGTTTAAAAAATTCAAACACCTCCTTGGGGGTGGTTTTACAAACATTGTTACTCCCCCATCTGGCTCATTCATTCAGGATCTGCTTAGGGTATGGCACTCAAAAGAAAAAAAAACCAATTTGCATAATAGAGTTACCATCTAGCCTCCTTCCTACAGGCTAAATAATATGAGTGGCTCAGTAAATAATCAAGAGAGGAATATGGAAAAGTTGTTGGAGGCTAAAGTTTGGAAGTTCAGAAGACAGGACAGATGGCTGGAAAGACAGACAAATACACAAAACTAGAATCCAGAGAGTGAGAGAGTCTTTAAGAGGTAGATCGTGAGGACGGTGATAGCAGGGGTCCTTGAAAAGCTTTGGCACTTAGATCTACAATACTTTCAAGTATGTGATCTGGGATGGAGAGGTGATGCTTGCCTGGCATGTATGAGGACATGGGTTTGAACCCCAGCACCATGTACACAATGAAGTGTTGGAGCAATGAAAGCCACAAGAAAAGTTCAATAAAAATTGATTCTCTCTCTCTCTCTCTCACTGTCCCTCTCTCTTAAAAAAAAAAAAAAGCTGTGCTATACTCCAATACTCCCAAACCCTCACACAAATACTTATTTTGCTCACAGTCTTGTGTTTGTGGTATTCGCCGAAAGAGGCAAAAGATGGTGGTCCCAGGACTTCTAAGGTGGTTCTGAGAGAGCTGGTTAGGATTCAAAGAACAGTCACCAAGCAGGGTTGACACAGGCATCAGAAGTTAGATCTCTTTCTGTAAAATTTGACAGGGAAAAACGACATTGGAAAAGATAGGAAGGATAAACACTGGTATTTGCGGTGGTGTTGATGTTCTCTACCTTAAGACCACCAGGAACTTACATGTGCTTGAAAGAGTTGGCCGTTTTATTGAGGGAGAGTCAGGCTGTGTTGAGCTTTAGGACCTCTCAAGGAGATGGCGTTTGAACGAACGTACAGGGGTGTGTGTTGGATGATTTTGTAGAGCTTTAAGAAAGCAAATCTTTGTTCTGATAGGTTGCTGTCAAGGAGTAGGGATAATTTTGTGATCGAATATCTTAATCATCGTATCTAGAGGGAGGGCCCACTAGCACTAGACAGAAGCTATAATTGGAAATGTAGCAGCAGTTCTCCATATCGGCCAGGAGAGGGCGGTGTTTCCTACTTTGTGGGTTGGACAACCATTTATGTTTTTTGTTTATGGTCACACAGGATGGTCTTGTTTTTGTCTTGATTCATCATGGCTACACAGTAGCCTTGTCTGATGTTGATGTCCCATAAAGTTGTTTATGTTCTAGAACAGAACACCATGGCCTAGCTCTGTGTGCCAGGCCAGCTCTCAGGTACCAGGGGCTGCTTGTTTCTTAATAATATGATTGCTTGAATCATTATACTTGAATACTAAAATAAATACAAAATGAACCTAGGGAGCTATGAGTCTGAGGACATCAAGATGACTAAACACATTTGTATGATTACATATGTGATACTGTTTATGTGTACATAAAGGTTATCTAGATAGTTGGGAAATATATGAGGACATATATGTTAAATACTAAGTTGTCTCCTCAAATTAATTGATAGAAATTTCACAATCTCTATTTGTGAAGTCCAATTACTACCCTCAGCCTTACAAATTAACAAATTGGTAAACTGGGTACTCGAGTTCAAATTTTGTAGTATAATTTGAGTAACGAAGTAAGATGTCTTTAGCAGAATGGAACTGATTACCTCCATAAATTAAGATGGGATCTTGCAGCATTCTTTGTGTGCTTAATGCCGGAAGCCCTGTGGGATGGTCTGAAACAGGTGGTTTCTGTGATGTAGCTGGCTGGACTGAGGAATGGTGTTGGCAAAATAACATTTGTGTGGCTAAATTCACCTGAGCTGTATTTGAAAGGCAGCCAGCTGGTCCTCAAAGGAAAGCTTAGAACTACGTGAATCATTGCATACCAGAGTGGGTTAGTACCATGTCACTAAGAAATCACTTACAATGATGGTGAATCATCCAACACAGCAGTATGCTGACTTTAATTCCAGTGCTATATGGCTTTGGGTTTACTTTTGTGACTTTGGGTGTTGGGTTGGGTGGTTTTTGGCTGTTTTGCATAGAGAGTATCATAAAGGCACGATGCTACTGTACTAGGAGAATAGAAATCTCTGTAAAATATAGACCTAGGACAGGAAATGGAGATGGAGGGGGATATAACAAATGTGGAATACCTTTTAGAGAGCTGTGGGATATTTCTGACTTATTTTTGTGGCTCCTGAGGCAGTGGGTGAGTTCAAATGCTTGACCTGTGCTCTGGAGCGTTCAGTGCAAACCTGCCCTGGGTATTTGGTTTAGGGGTGGCATGGAATGCCTAAGTCTGAATCAAGAAATTTGCTCAAAGACTGAGTTGAGTGGTGATCTTTCTAGTAATAAAGTTTTAAGCACTTATAGTATGTCAGGTACTAGGCTAATGATGATCATATATAATCTGAATTAACCCTTACAACAACCTGTGCGGTAGATACCACTAACACTCCCATTGTACAGAATGGGTATACTAAAGCTTTGTGAAATTAAATCACTTGTCTAGGATAACACACAAGCCTTAGACTGATGTATATTATAGTGGTTAGAATACCAAAAAGTGTTTCAGAAGGAGGAATTTCTGTTTAGATTTCTAAGTACAATTAAGGCAGCAGGTACTCACTGAGTGCTCACCTTGGAAGGGGCAGTACCAGGCATCGGTTCTTCACTGTCCTGTGAATAAGTCACTTACACATATGACAGCACAGAGGGTCTTTGAAGGTGCATGGCATGGAAGGACATGGGCGCATGTGTCAGTAGCAATTGTTACAGGGAAAGTGAACTTGTAGAACATATGACATTTTTTTTACGTGCATCTGATGATTTCAGGTGTTGCCTACACTTCCCTGCAATGAAGATTGTGTTTCTACCTTTTCAGAAAAGAATTCTAAGGCAGAGAGGCTTCACTCTACTTCCTTAAAGTACACAGGAGTGTACTTTAAGTGTCTGCTCAGTGTCAAACTCATTGCACATCTTCACAGGTGTAGGGCAGTTGGTTCTGAATCCAGAGAAGCGATTTTACCAGACTTTACTTTCTTCTCTAGTTTAGTGAGATGTTCACACTGGTGTCACCTGTGAACCCTGGGCTGGCCAGTTTCTGAGACTGATACCCCTAAAAGTCCTGCAATCAGCAGGACTACACGATTGGGTGTACATCTGCTGGTGTCAGGCTGGTGGGTTACTCTGTCTAGGTTCTTGGCCTAAGGTCCTGATTCTTGTCTGCCTCCCTGAACTCAGGCCTGTGCTACCCTCTGGCATGGGCACCTGTGTGTGCATTAAATCCTGCTTGCCCCTGGCCCCTGACACTGTTCTCCATTCCCAGGTGCTCTGTCCCATCTTGGACTTGCTCCACATACTGGACCCTGTGCCTCTTTATATCTTTTAGTTCTGTAGATCTGAATGATTCAGTTAGCCTTATTTGTTTTGTAGTTTATAATATAAATACAACTTTTTATTTTTCAGATATAAAGTCATATTAAATTGTTGAATATGCTTTTAAAAATACATGTATTTCTGCCATTAGATCCAGAGATACTCTTAATATGTCTCAGATATGGTTCCCTGAGATTTTACATTGGGATTGTTACTGTCCTCTAGCACAGTGATTCTGAACCTGGATGCCCATTAGAAACCCCTGGAGAGCTTAAAAGAATGTCTGGGCCTCAATCCAGGGATTGATTTACTTCTCCAAAGGGTGGGCCCAGGCAACCACAAGTAATCGTAATATGTAGCTCGGCTTAGAAACCACTGAGCTGCACCATCAGCATTTTTAATGTTAGGTGAAACATTAACATTTGCCTTTAAGTAGGGCTGCCAGATTTAGCAAATAAAAATGCAAGATGCTAAATTGAATTGGAATTTCAAATAAACAACAAATAATTTTTTAGTATAAGTATTTCCCATGCAATATTCAGGAGATATTTTTAATAAATTTCATTTGTTGCTTATCTGAAATTCTAACTTAAGTAAGAATTTTGTATTTCATTTGACAATCTTACTTTTAGGAAGAATCCCCATATTTTGGAGAGTATTTTTTACTCTGTGTGTGTGTTATAACTGGCTTATGGATACTCAAATAATATTATTCTTTGTACTCATGCTTCATTGAAAAGGAACCTGAAGTTAAGTTTGTGTGCTTCAACGCCACCCGCAGCTGGAAACTGTGGTAGAGAGGGCGTTACATAGCCCAAGAAGCAAATGCTTGTTAGCTCTGGGTTTCTAACTGGCAAGCTCCTTACTTTTGTATGCTCTGTTTTGTGGTTGATCAAGGCAAGTTTACAACTGTATCATTCTGCTACTTTCTCCTTTTAAAAAAGTTGACCTATAGGGCAATGTCTGTGGTCTGGAACAAGAGAAGATTCCAAATATTTTTTTGCAAGAACTCTAGGAGGTCCAGGGCCCAAGTATCCAAGCATAAGAGGGAGGAGCTTGTCCAGGGATGCAGAGAAAGCATGCTACGTTGGCTTTGTCAAATGGGAGAAAAGTGATTGGGAACCAGAATTTCATCAATAATGCATTATTATTTTGAAGACATTAGAGGTAACTAAGTGTTTACAAGGCTTATGACAGTTCTGACATTTTAATGGGTCCTTAAATGGAGTGAATTATTAAAAAGCATACTTCAGATGAGGTCATGGACTCTTTTGAGTTTAGGGATCAATAGAAATAGTCTTGTATGCCAATGTGGCAAAAGCTATGCCAGGAACGTGTGCTGTTAGGTTATTATGAACATGGACAATGAGAATCAGCCTTTTCCTCTTTACTGCTTGTCCCCGTCCAACACACATCTGGAAGAACAGATACAGAGCAAGGTCCAATACTGAAAGTCTCATATTTTCCAGGTTCCAAGTGGAAGATACATATCAATATTGATTATTCATTAGCTGTTATACTAAAAATAATAAGAAAAAAGAAGATAAAGAGTATTGTCTGTCTTCATTTACTTTTCCTTAATGATTTGATTATTTTGATGCAATTTTTTATTGAAATTTTACTGTTTATCAGACTGCAAACTTCTGGATGACTCCAAACAATAAGGGAGTCAACTTACAACTTAAAAAAAGATATTTTGTTCAACTTGAATATTCTGTACAGATAAAAGCAGAACTTTTCCTTTGAAGAGAGAGCCAGAACCTAATTTTGCTTGGTCAATCTCTGCAGTATCTCTGTAGAACTCCTACAACTCTGTGGAGTTCAGGTTGAAAAATCACCATGGTAAACCAAACAACTGATGCGTTTGAACTTTTCACTTAGCCTTAAGTTGTTGGAAAATTTGTAATCATTATTGAGATGGTTGTTACAAGGGCCAGTCCTTGTTCCTCTGGGGGATCTATAGAACATGGCAGCTTAGGACCTGTTTTAGCCAGCTTTTTTGCTGTTGTGACTAAAAGACCTGACAAGAACAATTTTAGGAGGAAAAGTTTATTTGTGGGATCATGGTTTCAGAGGTCTTCGTCTCTGGAAGGCTGGCTCCATTCCTTAAGGCTCAGGTGAGGCTGTACATCATGGCAGAAGGCATGGTTCTAGGAAGCCATGTGTACAAAATATATACCCCAAAGGCACACCCCCAATAGCCCACCCCACCAGCCACACCTTACCAACCTGCAGTTGCCAGTCAATGCCTATCAGGGGATTAACTCACTGATTGGGTTGAGGCTCTTAAAACCCAATGTTTTCACCTTTGTCTTTGCATTGTCTCGCATATTGAACTTTTGGGGGACACCTTTAATCCAAACCCTAACAGGACCCTGACTATGAAAATCTTGTTAATGAAGTGTTCAATTTTCATTGTATTGTTGCCGATAAGGAGGTTATCTAGAGAATTGCATTTAGTGGATTGTTGTTCACTGCAACTCGTCCTCCTGAAAGTTGTAGCTCGTAAGTGCTTGGGCTTCTTCTGATAGCTGTGTGTTGCAATGGAGCAAGAAGGCCAGAGTCCTGATCCAGATGCAATTGAAATGTGGGAGGAACACAGAGTTTGCAGGAGTCTTAAAGGCAGTAAAGACCTATTCTCCTGTTAACAGCGTGGTTCACAACATACACTCTCCTGGATATATTGTGGCTTTTGACATCCTGCAGATTAGGAACCAGGGGCTAAACCTGTACTATCATTTCACAATGGTGTGAGAGAAATGAATGAGCAATGGGACAAACATCAAAGGAGTTTTAAAAATTAGGATACAGAAAAAGATATCTAATAAGGCTTAGGTCTGGGGGTACAGCTAAGTGGTGGAGTGCTTGCCTCGGTGAGGTACCTGAGTTTGATCCCCAGCTCCCCAGCAATGTAAAAAAAAACCAAAATCAAACCAAACAAACACAAAGCAAAGCAAAGGTGGCTTAATAGTGGGAATATATACTTTCACACAGAAATGTTCTTAGGTAGGGTAATTCTAGAGTTGGTTTGGTATGGTTTGGATCTGATGAGGTGTTCCCCCAAAACTCCTGTATTAATGCAGTCATGTTCAGAGGCAAAATGATCAGATTCTGAGATGTAACCTATCACTCCCTCCTAGTTTGAATGAACTAACTAGGTGGTAACTATAGGCAGAGGGAGTGTTGCTAGAGGAGGTGGGTAACTGGGGGTGTGCCCTGGAAGGATTCGACTTCTCTGTGACCCCTTCATCTTTCCCTCTGTTCTTCTGTGCCCTTCTGCCATGATGTTCTGCCTCACTTGGGCCTAGAGCAATGAAGTTGCTTGTGTATGCACTGAGACCTCTGAAACTGTGTGTCCCAAACAAACTTTTCATCCTCCAAGTGTTGTTGTCAGGTATTTTGGTCACAACAAAAACCTGACTTAAACTTGGTTAATTCCATAGCTCAAAAGCATCACCCTAGTACCCAAGTCTTGCCCTTTATTCCACCGTATCTGGCATTTGTGCTCTGACTTGTCTGCCTAGGATTTCAACGTGACTGACCTGTTCCAGGTATCATATGCAGGTGGCAATTTTGGTGGAAGAGAGCTCTTTCCTTGCATTAGGTCTCTTTCCCAGAAGCCTCCAGCACTTTCCCCCTCACATACCTTTAGCCATCGTGATGAGAAAAATCCAACCCTACACCAATCACAGATTGCCTTGGGCCAATCATTATCACCCGCTAGGGCATAGGGAATACCCCACTCTCATAGAGGTGTTTGTCTCTTCTATTGATGTGAAGAAAAGAGGAAAGATGTCTCTATTTATAGCATCTACCATAGGTCTCAAATATGTCATTCTTTGACATTTTTTTGGTGATACTTCAGTGATCTCTAGTAAGTCCTAGGAATATTATAAGAATCTAAAATTCAACTTACTGTGAACTGTTTTTTTAATAAAAATAAATAAGCTAAAGAACAATTTTGAATTAAAAGTCCATATTTTACAGTACACACCAAAATAAATTCCAGAAGCATTCAAGTTAAATATAAATAAAACAAAATACCTCCTCATAAATTCTAGAAAAACTGAAGAGTAAAGTAATTTATATCAGAGAAAGAATGTGAACTCTGTTAGCTTTGCAATAATAAAAAGTAATGGAAGAAGTAACATAGAAGAAGTATTGATATATGTGAATGCAAACTAAAATAAATGGACACTGGCTGGAAAACATTTTAATCAAAGGTTACTATTTCCGTGATTTTACATTCAAATTTATAAAAAAATACACCTTTCAACTAGGATAATCAAAAGAATAAGACATGATTCACAAAAGTAGAAACAAATTTAAAGAAGAACAACAACCTTGTTTGGAATCTGTGAGAACTACCAGGCATGGGATAAAACAAAAACATGCTCAGAGGTCGGTGAGCAAGACAGATTTTACTCCCATGGGAGGTGTACTTCCAAGGGGGGTTCTGAGGAATACACACTTGGGTGGGCAGTCTGCCTGCTTATATATCCAACCTGACACAATTCTACTCTTAACTCTGATTGGAGGAGCTCACGGGTACAATCTGCACAATTGGTTAATATAAAATTGAGATGGGTACAGAAAAGAGCTACAGGTGTAATGGGATATCTGATCAACAATTTAAAAATGGATTATCTCTGACCTTATGTTTCCTGAACCTTAAGTTAAGACTACGCTCTGAAAATGGATCATTAGATTTCCTATTTCTCACAGAATCAAAGAAATTCAAATTAAAGCACACTTGAGATGCAGTTATCACAGTTGAAGAGATTATATTTATTCATTGACGATAAATTGATATATCTTTCCAAAAGTAACATAACAAAATATGAGAGCCACAAAGATGTTAAAACTGCTCTCTCCTTCATTTACTAAGGAGTTGAGTTATTATACAATCATAAATGCATATAACAATATGACATGCATTTGTTCTTAAACCAGAATTACCCCCACATTGCCCACAACCCAGTCACTTGATTCTTCTATATTTTGCCCCTACAAGTGATATAAATGCTTAGATTGTGAATTTTTTAGAATTAAATGATTGTGTAAGTATTATTTGTATTCTTCGGGGGGGGTAAAGAGTATGCTACATATTGATTGTCTCCCTATCCTCCCTTCCCCCTACCATCCCTTCCCTACTCCCCATCCCACATATCTATGGTTGCCCTAGATTATGTGTTGCTATGCTTTTGCTGGGTCTAATACATGAGTAAAACTCTTTTTTTCCCCAGTAATTAAAATATATGAAGTTTATCCTAGCCAAATAAAACCAGAGAAGAAAAAAGCTATATGTTCACTATAATAAAAACTTTAGTAGAAAAAAAACTGAGAACCACTGAAATGTTTTATATTATTGAAATGATTTTAAAAACTTGTGGTATATCCACATGATCAAATATTATTTGACCATTAAAAATATTAAGTCTGAAGGCAAAACAACAGAGAAATGTTTACGATGAGAGAAATAACAGAAATGAGTGTTGTACTTGTATTGTGATAACAGTTATAGGAAACATTTCCACATAGAAGAGAATATCCAAAGATGGAAACCATATTAGTATGACTGGCTATTGGTGATATCATTGTATAAATATTTCTTTAATGTAGTAAATTATCCTCCAACTTAGGAGTTTCTGTGTAACAGATATTTGGGAGTGGCCTAGTTGGATGGCTATGGTTTGAAAGTCCCTCATGAGGTTGCAGTCATCTGAGACTTGACTGAGGTGTGAGTTGCTGCTTCAGGGCTCACTTTCATGGCTGTTGGCAGGAGGCCTCAGTTTCTTGCTATGTTGGTCTCTGGACTCTCTATAGGGTTTGTTTGTTTGTTTGTTTGTTTGTTTCTTTCTCCTTCCTTCCTTCCTTCCCTCTTCCTTTTTTTTTTTTTTTGTACCAGGAATTGAACCTAGGAACACTTAACCACTGAGCCACATCCTCAGCCTTTTTCTCTTTTGAGACAGGGTCTCACTAAGTTGGTTAGGACATCATTATGTCGCTGAAGCTGACTTTGAACTTGTGATCCTCCTGCCTCAGCCTCTGGAGTCACTGGGATTACGTGACTGGCCAGAGTTTCTTGAATGTTCTTGTGACATGGTGGCTAGCTTCTCCAAGGGCAAGTGATCTGGTGGGGAGGAGATAGAGTTTCCAGCACCTTTTATGATGCAATCTCCCAATCATAGACCATCTTAAATGTTTTATTCTATTTGACACAGGTTAGTAAGTTTAGCCCATATTTAAAAAAGGAAGAGAATTAGGCTTCTTATTTTGAAACAAGTGTATTAAAGCACTGTGAACAACGTAGCTGGTTTAATACCGAGCTCCTTGATCCATTTTGATTTCATATTTAAAATCACCACAGTAGATAACATTCCTTTTCATTAAAAATATGCTGGAGTAGCCTAGTGTGGTAGCACATGCATAATAATCCAGTGACTCAGAAGGTTGAGGCAGCAGGATCGCAAGTTCAAGGCCATGAAGATCCTGTCTCAAAATAAAAAATACAAAGGCCTGAGGCTATAACTGAGTGGTACAGTGCCCCTGGATTCAATCCCCAGTACCCCAGTACCACACACTTAAAAAAATGCTTAAGTACTTCATGACATCAAACCACTCATGGATCTCAACACAATAATACTGGGAGACTTCAACACTCTGCTGTCACCATTAGATCATCAAAACAAAAAAATCAATAAAGAAATCACCAGCTTAAATAACTCCATAAATCAAATGGACTTAATAGACATATATAGAATTTTCCATCCCAAGTTAGCAGAATACACCTTCTTCTCTGCAGCACATGATCCTTTTCCAAAATAGATCATATTCTGGTTCATAAAGATAATCTCAGCAAATACAAAAAAGTAGACATTATCCATGTGTCCTTTCAGACCACAATGCTATGACCCTAGCGATCAACAGTAATAATCATAACAGAAAACACACATATTCATGGAGTTTGAATAATACTCTATTAAATGAAGAATGGATCCAAGAAGACATGAAAAAAGTAATCCAAAAATTCTTGGAAAAGAATGAAAATGAAAACACAACATATTGAAACCTCTGGGACAGCATGAAAGCTTTCCTAAGGGGAAAATTTATAGCACTGAGTGCCCATATTAAAAATGAAGAGAGATCCCAAATAAATAAGCGTATGCTCCATCTCAAAGCCCTTCAAAAGGAAGAACAATCTAACCCCAAAGCCAGCAGAAGATAGGAAATAATCAAGATCAGATCTGAAATTAATGAAATTGAGAACAAAAAAACAATAAAAAGAATTGATGAAACAAAGAGCTGGTACTTTGAAAAAATAAACAAGATAGATAGACCCCTAGCGAATCTAACTAAAAGAAGGAGAGAAGTAAAGCAAATTAATAAAATCCCCAACGAAAAGGGAGTGATCACCACTGACCCCATGGAAATCCAGCAAATTATAAGATCATATTTTGAAAACCTATACTCCTCCAAATTTGATAATTTGGAAGAAATGGATAAATTTCTAGACACATACAACATCCCTAAATTGACTCAGGATGATATTGAATTCCTAAACAACCTAATCACAGGCACTGAAATCCATATTGCAATTAAAAGTCTACCAAAGAAGAAAAGCCCAGGACCTGATGGCTTCCCAGCTGATTTTTACCACACTTTTGAGGAGGAGCTAACACCTCTCCTTATTATTTCAAGAAATTGAAAAGGAGGGAACACTCCCATCCACTGTTTATGAAGCAACCATAACTCTGATACCAAAACCCGACAAGGATACATCTAAAAAAGAAAACTACAGACCAATATCCCTGATGAACTTGGATGCAAAAATCCTTAATAAAGTACTAGCAAACCGTATTCAAAAACTTTTAAAGAAGATAATCCATCATGATCAAGTGGGCTTC
>PVKS010040672.1:0-16487 GCA_004027875.1 Aplodontia rufa
CAAGGCACTATTTTAAAAATAAAAAGTATAAATAAGTAGAAGAAAGATCAGTAGACTAGAGGGAAGGGAACAGGGAAAGGCAGGAGTGAAGGGAAAGGGAAAGTCCAGGGGACTGAACTAGAGAAAGTTACATTCCATGATTGTATAATTATATTAAAATGAACCCTAATGTATAACTAAAATGTACTAATAAAAAATAAATATATTAGGAGAATGAATCTGAGTTACATTTGAGAATAGAGAAAAGTGTAGTATAGGTCTAGGAGTTTAGGACCTCATTAAAGAACAAAGAATATGGCCCAAGTACCCTTTAATGAAGCACCAGGTACTTTAGGGAAATGTTGGGGTAGGAACTGAATGAGCCACTTTTGAGTCGACCACTCTTGAATGTGATTTCTCTTTCACTTGAGTTCTCATGGTTCCCTATCACCTTTTAAAGTTCTATTAGCCAACAATAAGAGAATTTGACCGAGGATGATGTCATAATTGTTTACTATCTTTTTCTTCATTCATTCCAGGAAAATTGTTGCGAGATCTGGAATATAAAACAAGTGAGTATTTGGAAGGGACCGTGTACTCTGGCTTTTGCTTCAAGCAAAGTAAACTCTCTAATCCCAATTTGCAGTTTCCCTGTGAAGCTTTTTCTTGTGGCTCATCTTTTTAAATAGGGAGGTCTTTGTGGTAGTTAATCTATCTAAATTTTTTACCTGACTTCTCGAATTTCAAACTTATAAACTTTCGGAGAAAGAGTTCCCCAACTATCATGATTCCAGTCCCTCTCCTCTTCTTTCAGGTCTTATCACACTGCCTGTACCCTTGAATTTTCTCCCGCACATTTCCTCTGTTTTCTAGATACGGGAACTAATAATAGTAGAATGAGCACAAGGTCTGAGGCATTCTCTGTCCTAATCCCTCCCCAAAGAAGGCCATGTCAGAACGGCTCCAGAGTGTATGGGAAAGATCTCCTCTGATATCTTTTATGATGCCACACCTGTATCCCCTTGTTCCCACAGTGAAGATCGTCCTGAATTCTCAGACAGCCAATGGCTACCTCTCAGTGTCTCCAAATGGGAAAAGTATGATATTCACTGGCTTGTGGATGAACAAATACCAGCATGGCCAGAGATTTGATCCTGAGCCTGGTGTGCTGGGCAGTAAGGGCTTCACCTGGGGCAAAGTATACTGGGAAGTGAAAGTGGATAGGATCTGGTGGGGAGCAGAGGAGGAAGAAGAAGCAATGAAACACAGAAGTGGAGCCAGAGATGTGTTTGGCAGTAGCTATCTTGGTGGGTTCATAGGTATTGCTGATGGGTATAGCTCTCCTGGGTACAGAAATGAGAGTGAAGAGTTGGAGGAAGAATGGTCTCAGGAAAATGGAATATGGCCCAAATTCTGCCTGGTGGGGGTGGCAAGGGAGGCAGTGTCGAGAAGAGGGTTTCTTGCCTTCACTCCTGAGGAGGGATTCTGGACTCTACAGCTGTCTTCAGCAGGGGTCTACATATGTACTAGCTCTGAGCCTTTCCAGATTCTGTCATACTGTCCAAGGCAAATTGGCATTGCCTTGGATTATGATGGAGGGAAAATAACCTTTACCAATGCTAGAACCCAAGAATTTATCTATGAATTCTCATCTTCCTTCACTGGGAGGATTTTCCCTTTCCTATGGCTTAATTGCATGAGATCTAGACTTACACTGAGACCCTGAGAGGAAACCTATTGGACACAGTCCTTGTTTTTTTCATTTATGCCTTTTTCTTCCACATAATTTCCATTTTCTACCTTGGGCAACCTGACTTGCTGGGTTTCTGAATCCCTTTAACTGACTGAAGCAATACGGTAATGTCAGGAGTCTCTTGACCCTTCTGGTTTGTTTCTAAAACGGAAATGATAATACTAGATCTGTAGTGCAAGGGTTCTAAAGTGCTTTATAGTATTTTATTAAAGTGTATGCTATTATTAATCATTTCTTTTCATTGTCTTGGATTTGGTCCTTGTCTTTTTCTGCTACTGAGATAAATGTATGTGAGGGGAGTGCCTGTGTCATGGGATTGCAACCTCTGTCCCTAATGCTAATTGATTACGGTATCCACCTGAATTTCTTTAGGGCCTTTCCTGTCTCATTATTTCTACCAGTCTTCTAAGCAGCTGGGAAACCAGCAAATATTTTGATTCAAATCATACCTGATCAGATATTTCATCTTTACACATTGTAAGATTGTATATGGGTGGAAATTTATCTATTTATGCTATCTTCTTACAAGTTTTATAATAAAAAGGGGCAGAGAACCATATGAAGTTCAATATACCTGAGGTTTTGGAAATCACTTAGTCTTGGAGAAAGTCCTATATCAGCTGGTTTTGAGATGGTAGAAACAGGTATTTAGCTTAAGAATAAATTAATAGCCTTAGTTGAAAGCAAAAAACAAGTCTGGATAATTTTAGCAGAAGAGAAATCAAATATTGGGCAGGTAGAGTGCAAAGAGGATGGGATACCTGTGTCTACCTATTATAAGTTCTGGGTTTGCTACTGTGTTTCCACAAGAGCCTGAGTAGGAGTCACTGTGGGAGTTCCAAAGAGAGCAGTGGGGGTAGTAGAGGAGTCATCAGAATTTGTGAAAGTCTTGGGATGGTCACAATGTAAACAGAAGACCACACACATGAGTGCAATCTAGTATTCATCTGTTCAAGAAATGGGAAGGGTCTTAGTCTGTTTTCTGTTGCTATGATAAAATACTGAGACCAGGTAATTTACAAAGAATAGAAAGAAGTTTGGCAGTCTAAGAGCATGGTGCCAGCATCTGCTCAGCATCTAGTAAGGGCCTCGTTCCTATACAACATGGCTGAGGATGACAAGAAAGAGCAATCATGCTAGCTTGGGTTTCTTTTCCTCCTCTTATAAAACCATTAATACCAGGATGGGGAAATTAGCTCTGATAATTCAGTTTTATAGAAAACTGTTGAAAAATAAGACCAAACAATACAAAATTTCTGTATCCTATATCTGCATTCATCAATATCAGCAAGTAGAAGCAGATTTTCAACACTGCATGCTCAAACCCTCAACATAGCAGGGACAAAGCAATTTACAGCTAGATTTCTTTTTCATGTAACAAATAACCAAGAGTTTCAGATTTTATGAGTTATAGTTATAAAAGATGTTCCATTAATTTTGGTTAGAAATAAAAATGAAATATGAATAAGTAGTTACAAAAAAACGGTCAGAATTTCACAAAACAGAAGTGAAGTAGAGATGGAAACAGACAATGTTAGCAGAGAGTTGCCTTAATCAGACACCAGTGCTGGCACTTTGATCTTATATTTTCCAGTCTCCAGAATTGTAAAAATAAATCATGCTTTTAATAAATTAATTAGTATGTTTTTTAAAGCTGCATAAACATACTGAGATGTGATTAAGGAAATAAAAATACAGGCCATAGAAAGAAAAAATATAAGCACAGGGCAATACCCAGAATCTTACAACTAAATAATGATACAGACAATGCTTTATAAAAGATTTGGAGAACAGTTTACAAAAGAAGATATTCTAGTCACTGACAAGTGCATGAAAGATGCTCACCAGTAGTCACCAAGGAAATGCAAATTAAAACCACACTGAGGGGGCTGGAGTGGTGGCTCAGTGTTTATGGTGCTTGCCTGGCATGCACGAGTAGGAAAGTTCAAACCCCCCCACCATGTACACAACAAGGGCCACATGAAAAACTAAATAAAAACTTGATTCTCTCTTTCTCTCTCTCTCACTGTCCCTCTCTCTTTAGAAAAGAAAAAAAAAACACATCACTAGAATGGATAGCTTTAAAAACACTTGAGCTAGGGGCTGGAGCGGTGGCTCACCAGTTTGGGCGCTTGCCTGGCAAGCAGGAGAACCCGGGTTCAAACCCCAGCACCACGTACACAACTGAGTGTTGGAGAAACTAAGGCCATGTGAAAAACTAAATAAAGTTGTTTCTCTCTTTCTCTGTCTCTCTCACTATCCCTCTCTCTTAAAAAAAAAAAAAACACTTGAGCTAAAACCACTTCTTAACAGGATGTAGAGCAAGTGGAAATGTCATATATTGCTACTAGAAATATAAAAATGTTATAACACTTTTGTAAAACAGAATCTCAACTCCTGACAAACATTTACATTATGACTTTATAATCCCACATTTGGGCATTTTTCCAAAGGGCAAGAAAACTTATTATCTATACAGATTTATACTTAAATGTTCATAGTGGTTTTATTTATAATTGACCAAAACTGGAAATAATCCACATGTTTATCATCTTCCCAATAGATAAACCAATGGATAAATTTGAATTTCAGCAATATTCAGCAAAAAAAAAAAAAGAAAAGAAATATTAATATACAACGCATTGGATGAACTTTGAAATCATTATGCTATACAAGACAGCACACTGTGGGAGTGCATGCATATGAGATTCTAAAATACTCAGAATTACAGACAGGAAGGAAATGAGTGGTCATTTAGGGTCAGGAGTGGAGGAGGAAATTAAATACAAACAGGCTTGAGGAAACTTTAGGGAAAGGGTTTCAGGTAAGAACACATCTGGCTTGTGGTGATGGCTATGATTCTAAACAGTTATCAGTATTTAACTTTACATCTCAAATTAGCAATTCTATGTGAACAAACAAAAGGGTGGAAGAAGGGGCTGGAGCGGTGGCCTGGCGGTTATGGCGCCTGCCTAGCATGCGCAAGTACACGGGTTCAAACCCCAGTACCACGTACACAAACAACGAAGTGTCTGAGCAACAAAAGCCATGTGAAAAACTAACTAAAAAAATAAAATTGATTCTTTCTCTCTTTCACTGTCCCTCTATCTTAAAAAAAAAAAAAGGTGGTGGGGGGGGAGAAGGCAAAATAAAGTCACCGAGATAAAAAAAAACAAAACAAAAAGAACTTCGAGAATTCAGTGCTAGCAGTCTTGTACTACAGGTTATTTGAAGCAAAGTCCTTCAGGCTATAATTTCCTCTGTTTTACTGGATGTAAATTTACTTTAGACAAAGGAAGGTAAGAGAGGAACAAGAATGAAGAAAAGATGAGATAATTTGAAAATAAATAGAAAAGAACTGGAGCAGTGGCTTAGTGGTTGAAGCACTTGCCTGACATTTGCAAGGGACCCGGGTTCAAACTCTAGCACCACATACACAGCTTCATGTCAGAAAACGAAGTCCAGATGAAAAGATAAATAAAATTAATTCTCTTTTTCTCTCTTTAAAAAAGATGAATAATAAATTGAAAAACAGTAAACTAAAATCTCGCTTCTGGGTAATTTCACAAAATATTTAAAATTGGCATGCTACAGTGACACAGCCACATCGATGTTTACACCAGCACAATTCACAATAGCTAAATTATGTAATCAACCTACATGGCCATCATTAGATGAGTGGATTAAGAAATTGCACTTGCCTGGCATGTATGAGGATGTGGGTTCAAACCACAGGACAATGTACACAATGAAGTGCCATAGCAACAAAAGCCACATGAAAAACAAAATAAAATTGATTCCCTTTTTCTTGCTCTTTAAAATAAATAAGTAAATGGAAGGGAAAGGAAAGGATAAGACTAAAAGAATCATTCAAATACAAATTAATAGAGGAGCTAAAGGAAGTCTAGTACAGTAGAGAAAAGAGAAGGGCGGAGATTTTTTCCATTGTATATTTTGCATTTCCAAGATACTAAATAGTTCCCATGCAATCAATAAAAACTGGAAAAGTAAAATAATAATAATAAAAGAGATCAGGAGAAGAAAGGGACCAGAGGGTAGAAGGATGTGAGGGAAGGGGAGGTGCTTGGGAGGGATGTTGGCCAAATTATATTGTTATATTGGGTGCATCTATGAATATGTAACAACATACCCCATCATGGACAACTACAATGCACCAATAAAAATGTGAAAAAAGAAAAATAATAAACTAAGATAAAACTATGGAAGTAATCAGTTAAATACAAATGAATGAAAATTCCTATCAAAAGGCTGCAATTATCAGTTGGATAAAAATCCGAGACGGTTTGCATGATACTGATAATAGTAACACTTCAAATGCAAAAATGAAACTTCAACTCAAAAGTTGAGGATAAAAATGTCATGTAGGTAGAAAGCATTAAAAACTGAATGTATTACTGTGAAGCAAAATAGACTTCAAGACAAAAAGTGTTTCTAGAGACAAAGCCCTTCCATAATGATAAGTAAACATAACAAAAAAGTAATACATTAAAAAAAATCCAAACTAGACGAAGGATAAACTTGTAAATTAGAAAAAGAAATAGACAATGAAAAATCACAATATTTGATGATTAATATTTGTCTACTCTTAGTAGAATAAGTACACATAAAAATATAGAATACTTACCCATAGGGTGAACCAGTTTGATTCAACTGATATTTATTGAATACTATATCCTACAGAATAAATAGACATTTTCCCCTAGTGCAGATGGAACATTGACTAAAACTGGCCATTTCCTAGGCCTGAGATAAGTCTCAATAAATTTAAAGGATTGAACTCATTGAATATATTCTCAGTCTACAGCAACATTGAACTTGAAATTCACAACATTAAAATATCTGGGACACCTCCAAGCATTAGGAAATTAATTGTGGTTAAAAATCCATAGGTTGAAAAAGAAATATTAAATGTAAAATTTTATAAACAACTACTGGCAACAAATCAGTTTGAGAATTGCTATAGTTTGGCTTAACTGTCTCCCAAGTTTACATGTTAAATGCTTACTTCCTGCTTGGCACTACTGAGAGGTGGGAGAATCTTTAAAGAGGTGGGACCTAGTGGGAGGTATCGTTCATTTATGCCCTGGAAGGAGAGAGTGGGGCCCTGACCCCTTCTTCCTCTTTTTCACTTCCTGGCTACGAGGTCAACATCTGGTCCACCATGTATTTCTCATCATGTGCTGCCACAGGCTTAAAGCAAGAGGCTAACAGATCATGGACTGAAACTTCCAGAACCATGAGCCAAAATAAACCTTACCTCTTATTAAGTTGATTATCTTAGGCATTTTGTTACAGGAATAGAAAACTTAACTGAACCGATAACTGATATGAAATAAAGACACACCAAACTGAATCAAGACAGAATAGGAAAAATTAATAGTTCTGTGTGAATTGAGGAAATTAAATTGATAATTTAAAATTATTTCACAAAACTATAGGCTGTGATGCTCAGATGGCTGTGCAGGTAAATTCTCTGAACTATTTAAGAATTCGCACCAATTCTACAAGAAAACAGGAATAATAATAATTCCAGGTAATTTTAGGAAGCTTATATTACCCTGTCACCAAAAAAATGATGTCAAAAGAAAATGTCATTCTGCCATTTTCTGGCACAGCAAGTACTGAGGTTAGGAGTCATCACACTTCTACAAACAAATATAAACACTAAACAAACTGAAAAAGCAACTCTCCTTAGATCTGACAGAGAAGTGAGGACACAGGAGAAACTGTTGTCCCCAGAGTTGAATAAAACAGACAGGCAGACAGAGAAACACAACTTAACCAGCACAGAAACTATGAGGGAACCAATGCTGGGCAGGAAAACCTGACCTATAACTCACAAATTATAGGAGACCAAATTTGGATGAATAAAAGATATAAAAAATTCCAAGGGTCTGTCATGGTGGCCTTCCCCTGTAATCCCAGCTAAGCAGGAGGCTGAGATTGGAGGAGTGCAAGTTTGAGAACAGCCTCATCAACTTAGTGAAACCCTAAGCTATTTTGCTAATCCCTGTCTCAAGATTAAAAAAAAAAAGTGCTGGGGATATGGCTCAGTGGATACGTCCCCCTGGGTTCAAATCCTGGTACCAAAACAAAAAACTTTCAAGGGAATGCAATCATAGTGGGGTGGGGTGAGGGGACGGCTCATAGTTTTGCCAAGTTTTGCCTTCAGGTCCTCATACTAATGATAAGGAGAAAAATTTCCAGCTTCCTCAGTAGAAGGGGGAGAGTATTTTGAAATATACTAGAGCATTCTTTTTTTTAATAAGGTCTGCGTTCAAGAAAACGCAGTTCATCAGAGCATAACCAATCCGAGGAAAAGGAAATTCCAAACTCCAGTCTCCTATAGCTTTCCACATAGGAGAAGGGAAATACTCTACTCTAAGCCCTTTTTCCCTTTTTGCAATCTTCTGCCACATAAAGGGATGGGGGGTAAAAAGAAAAAAAAAATGAAAAGACTTGTGAAGGCCAAAGCCCAGGGGCATAGGCTGTCTGAGACCTAGTCACGGAAATACAGAATCCTTCCCCTCCCAGCCTCCACATCTTACAGCCACATCTCTAAAGGCCAATTTACATGAGTTATTTTTTTACCCAGTATATTATGTCTGATGTCTGCCTTTCAAAAAAGAATAAGCTGTAATACTAAAAGGCAAAAAATAACCATTTGAAGAAATAGAACAAGCACGAAGTAGACATATATGGCAGAGAGGGTGGGATTATCAGACTGTGATTAATATAGGAATTGCTCAATAGAAAATGTACACAGCACGGAAGAACAAGCAGATAATACGAACACAGAGTTAGAAATTCTAAGAACAAAAGAACCATTATTGTAAATAATTATCCTTGATGGGCTCATGAGTATACTGGATGCAGTTGAGGAAAGAATATCTGAGCTTGTGGATATGGCAATAGAAACTTCCAAAACCAAAAAGTAAAAGAACAAAGGCCTAAACAACATGGATCACAATACGCAAGAATACCCAAGAACTTTGGGACAATGGCAAAAGGCACACGCATGTGTAATGTTGATATCAGTGAAGAAAGAGAATGGAACAGAAGCCACATTTGAAGCAATGTTGTCTAAGAATAACCCAAATTCATGTTCACACACCAAACCACGAACTCAGACAGCTCACGGATATCTAGCAGGATAAATATGGGATGAAAAATCTATTGCTAGGTACATCATATTCAAACTGGAAAAATCAAAGGAAATATATTTAAAGAAACCAGTTCATACAGAGCAAATATTACTCACGTATACCTTCTTGTCAGAAAACAGGGAAGATAGTTGAATAAGTATTGAAAGAAAAATACCACCTAGACTTCTCTATTCTGTGAAATTGTTCTTCAAAATTAAAAGGAAAAAATAGGCTTTCTTAGATAAACAAAATTTGAGGAAATGGCTGCCAGTAGACCTCCTATAAGAAATATTAAGAAAAGTTCTGTAAGACTAGGGAATTAATATAGATTAGAAAATCAGAGCTACATAAAGAAAGAAGGAGCATTAAGAAAACAGTAAGTGAAGGTAGAATTTTTTTTTCTTTTCTTTTTGGTGCTATAATTGGTGGCATTGTAAACTGGTTCAACTCATCTGGACAGCAACATATCTGTTAACTTATATAAACAATATATAATTACATATAATGAATCATTGGCATATTTATTTTTTCTAGGAAATACTGTCTGAAATGCTCTCATGAATCTGCAGATATATTACATACACACTAGACATCATTCATAACCTAAATGGCACCATATCTTTAAAGGAAATAAAATTTGTAGTTAAAATCTTCCCACACCAGATCAACTGGTGATTGGATAAACCAAATAATTTATATTTACACTGTGGAATAATATTCAACAATAAAAAGGAATGAAATACTTATACCTGATACTGTTGGAGACTGAGGCCAACATGACGCCTGGCTAGATGCGAGAGAAAAGAATTAGTGGTAAAACAATTCTGTAAGAGGCCCAGCTGGCTTGTACCTTCCTTAGTAATTAGCAAACTGCCTGACCGCATGACTAAGCTATTTGGCCCATCATTTGTTGCAATTGGTTGAATATGTTTGCACTGTGTCTCTATTGGGGGTTGTAACAAATAAATAGCGGGCGTACAGGGAAATAGGGGAAGAAGAAAAACCTCGGCAGTAGAAACAGGGACTCGAGAGAGAGGATATGTAAAAGCCTTGCCTCTAGTGAGAGGAGAAGGAAAAGCTTTGCCTCTAGAGAGAGGGAAAAATAAAGCGCTTGGAGAACTCAGGACCAGTGTGTGTCTACTTCATTCCCAGTCAACTGCCGATTGAGAGCCCTCCGGTTCCTGCAGGCAGGGACATGATACAACATGTGTTAAACTCAAAAACACTATGGATATAGCTCAGTGGCAGAGTGCTTGCCTAACTTGGTTCAGTCCCCTGGATGTGCACATGCGCATGCATGTGTGCACAGACACAGAAACACACACACATACACACACAATTATGCTAAGTGAGAGAAGTCAAACAGAATAAACTACATTCAGTATGCTTCTATTTATATGAAATGTCCAGTAAAATAAATCTATAGAATTCAAATGCGGAGTACTCTGTGCCCAGCCCTGGGGACAGAGCAAATGGGCATGAGGAATCTCTTAGGGTAATGGAATTATTCTATAATTATATTGTGATGATAGTTGCTTAAATCTATGCATTAAAGTTTAAATTGTTCACATAAGAAAGGAAACTTAGGACTAACATTTCTTATGAATTCTTAAAACTGCAAATCAAATCCAAAACATTATGATGAAGTTAGTTTTATCCTAAACTATAAATTTGGATGACTATTTAAAAATCAATACTAGTTTACCATATTAATAGGATGAGGGAGAATAATCACATCATCTTTTTGAAGAAAATATGCCATAAAAATTCAGAACATTCTTTTTTTTCTTTTGAGAGAGAGAGAGGGACACTGAAAGGACAGAGAGACAGAATCAATTTTATTTAGTTTTTCATGAGGCTTTCATTGCTCAGATATTTCGTAGTGTACATGGTGCTGGGGTTTGAACCTGCATCCTCACATATGCCAGGTAAGTGCCATAACTGCTGAGCCACCACTCCAGCCCCAAACTGATTCTTGATCAAATCTTTTAGCAAACCAGGAGAGAAAGGCAACTTCTTCAATCTGATAAAAAGGCATCTCTGAAGAATCTGCAGCTAACAATGTTCTTTCTCATGAGAGTGCTTTTTATTTAAGATATTGTGTTAGCAAGATTTCTGTTGTTGTGACAAAATACAATCAATGTAAAAGAGGACAGGCTTATTTTGGACACTGTTTCAGAGGTGACAGTCCATAGTTACTTGTCCCTATTGCTTTGGATCTATGGTGGCATGGTACATCACAGCAGGAGCATGTGGCGGAGGAGGTACATTCACCTCATAATGCTGGGAAACAAAGAGAAAGAGGAGGGGCTGAGCTCTCCTATCTTCCCCAAAGGCACAGCCTAAAACTTCCTTCCACTGCATCCCACCTACTAAAGGTTCCAACACCTCCCATTAGACAGGCGACCAAGCCTTTGGCATATTGGCTTTGGGGGACATTCAGGATCCAGTATATTGACTCTCGTCTCTTCTCTTTAGCTCAACATCCTAGCTAGAGTTTTAAGGCAAGAAATAGAAATAAAAGGGTGTCATGTGGGGGCTCAGACCTAGGCAGCAGATTCAGGATCCCTGCAGGTGGAAGAAGATGCAAGACTCAGGTGCTTTACTCAGAGGAGGCAGCAGCCTCCAGCCAGCCCCAGGCCCAGGTTCAGCCCCCAGTTCAGCCCGAGCCAGCTCCATTCAGCCCCCTGAGTCTTCTCCATAAGCCTCTTTCACATGCAGGCCAGACAAAGAAGGCACAGAACCAACAGGTTACACCAGTGGGCACAGTGTCACAAGCAGATGCTATGACCTTGAGTACACATGACGAATCAGTGTTTACGACCTTGACCTCATACTGAAAATGTAGCCCAACAGAACCCTTGGTGAGGGAGCCTAACTATAGCCACTTGGGGCTGCCCTACAATGGGATATAGATTATAAAGATTATATTTCAATTTATAGATTATGAAGTGTCTTAATTGCCCGTGACGTGATTGTACACCTAGAAAATCCTAAAGCAAAGAAAATCCCTAGAATAAATGAATATAGAACACTGCAAGGTACAAGGTCAATTGTATTTCCATGCACCAGCAATGTAATATATGGGAAATTAAAATAATTAAATTTCATTTATGATGTCATGAAAATAAAATATTTAGGTATGAATTCTTTGAAACTAGGTAACATTTTATGCTAAAATCTCTAAACCATCACCAGCAGAAAGTAAAGAAAAACTAAATAGAAACACTATAGTCAAAGATTGGAATAGCTGATATTGGCAAGGTATCAGTTCTCTCAAAATTTATCTACTGATAATTTAATCAAATGGCATTAACAATTCCAAATTCCATCAGGCCATTGTTTTTTAGAAATTGACAAGCTGATTATGATATCTGAAAATGAAATAACTTTGAATAGTCAAAATAATTTTTTTGCTTGGAAGATGCACACTACATGATTTCAACATTTACACTGCATTCTAGTACTAAAAACACACAGACACTGGCCCCGTATAGGCTCCATCGGTAGCACAGATCAGAGACACACAGCTAGAACCACACATCCACGCTGATGGAAAAGGAGTCAGGGAATTCAATAGGGGAAGGACCCTGTGAGACAGGAAGAAAAGAACAAACACCACGCACAAAACCGATCTGAAACGAATCACAGACCTGAACATAAAAGATGAAATTATTCAGCTTCCAAAACACTGCTAGACAATGAAAGTATAATTTGAATCACAAATGTGAGCCACAGATGCAATCTTAAATTTTCTAGAACATTTTTAAAATTAATGGATGAAATTATCATTTTATTAAATACATTCAAAATGTAATTTCTGGGCTGGAGCTGTGGCTCAGCAGTTATGGCGCTTGCCTGGCATGCATGGCGACGCGGGTTGAAAGTCCAGCACCATGGATATGATGAAGTGTTGGAACAATGAAAGCACAAGAAAAACTGAATAAAATTGATTCTCTCTCTCTCTTAAAAAAACATATATAGTTGCTGCATGAAACCATTAAAGAGTATTGCTAAAATATTATACACTGTTTTCACACTTCCCTTTCTCTTTATTTATTACCATTTGGAGAATCTGAGGGTTACAAAGGCCCTAATTTTAGACCCTGGCAGGTAGTGAGGGTTCTCCAGCTCCAGGGACTCTGCCATTTGCTGAACACATCAGATTCACTTACACCTCAAACTCTGCAAGCAAGAGAAGAGTACAGATAGAGCTGGGGTGGGACCCACATCAGCTTGTTCCCTCCCCTCCCAACTGTCTCCTAAATATCAGCTACTTCAGTGTCCCCAAACTTCAGGATTTTAGGAAGTCTTCATGAGACACAAAAGCAAAGCTGTCATGGGATTCACAAAACTTCTGCCCAGAATCACAGACAGGAAGTCCTTCCTGAAGTCTGCCCACTCCCATTCCTGCTGCAGTTCGTTCTTCCCCAGTAGATCCCAGAATGGGAGGGCAGTGATCAAATGCCACCTCTCAATAAACCCCACTCTGAATATAATAAGCAAAAATTACTACTATCTCTCTTATCCCTATTTTGTTCATTTGCTCTAATTCATTCTGATAGTCCTATTTTTAATGTAGTTACCTTGTTATTTACCAAGTCCCCCATCTGAAGTTAAGCTCTTTGAGGACAGTGGATTTGCATTGCTTTGGTTTAAAGTATTGAAAGTGCCAGGCACATACAGATAAATGCTTTAGGAGTCAGTAGATCCAAGAACCAGATCTCTTTGAAGCCCAGTCTAGGACACTAAAGGCAGATAGTTTTCTTGGTGTGATTGTGTGTGTGAGGGGTCCTCTGTGTGCATGTGTGGCTGGGGCTACTTATTTATTCCCCACTGGAACCCCTCACCCAGCAGCCCTGCAGTGCCCTCCGCACTCTGGACAAAGCACCCAGCTCATGACCAAGAGAGGAATTCTGACCACTAAGTGCATTCACAGCCTCCTGGAGTCAGGAGGGGAGTCAGGAGGGGGAGTCCTGGCCAGGGGCGGGTGCTCCCAGCAGCCTTATCTGGAGAAGTCACTGCTGCTCCCCTCCTCACAGTCCTGCCCCAGCTGCAGACTGCGGATCCCTCAGGAGCCTCCCCAGACCACAACCCTAGACTCTGGGGCCACGAGGCAGGGATCAAAATAAACTCAAAACCACTGGAGCAGTCAGGTGGGGAAATGGAGAAGACAAGGGGCTGAGGACGCAGGAAAGCAGCAGCGGGCCCTTGTCAGCTCTGGTCCCACAAAAGAAGAGAGGAGGCAGGGCGCTGTGTCTCAGGGACTTGGTGGCCCGAGGTCCCATCCAGGAAACTGAGGGCTCGCACTGTGTTTGTAGGGTTCGTCCTCCCCTGGGAACTGGCCTTTACCACATGGAGACACGGATGCTCCCTAAGATGAGATTCCACTATCGTTCAGCCGGGAGGAAACATCCTTCATCCTGTATTTTGAGTAACAGTTGGAAATACGGAACCTGACTTTGCACGAAGGCGCCGACTTGTGCATGGAGCCCTGTACAGTGGCTGCGAGCCTAGGGAGACCCAGGGCTCCCAGGAGAACAGAGGAAGAGTTCAGGTTTTCTGTGCTCACCCACATGGCCACACGGGGGCGCCACTGCGCTGCTCACGGAGGGGGCCTGAGCACCTCTGGAGAGGACCAGGCTGTGGAAGGAGCAGGGATTCAGAGAGGGTGCATGGATGTGGGATGAAGATGCTTCTGGGTTGTCCTTAACAGAACAGGAATTAGAGGAGCTTCCTACAAAGGATCCGGCAGGCTTTTCAGATTTCTGAAACCCCTTTCCCCAGTTTCCTGAAAATAACCTGGAAAACGGAAAACACACACACACGCATATATGTATATATATTCATACAAACTATTCCTTTCTCATGGGCTATTTTTAAACATACACTTTAGATAGGCATGGTGGTGCATTGCCTGTAATCACAGCTACTCTGGAGGCTGAAGTGGGAGGATTCCAAGTTGGAGGCCAGCCTGGGGAAGTTTTGTTGTTGTTGTTTTAGAGAGAGAGGGATAGTGAGAGACAGAGAAAATCAATTTTTACTTGAGTTTTTCATGTGGCTCTCATTGCTCTGTCACTTCACTGTGCATGTGGTGCTGGGGTCTAAACCCATGTCCTTGTGCGTGCCTGGCAAGTGCCATAACCGCCGAGCCACTGCTCCAGCCCCAAGCCTGGGGAAGTTAATCAAAACCCTGTCTCAAAATAAAGCAAGAAGCACTTGAGATGTAGCTCAGTGGTAGAGTGCCCTTGATGTGATGGCACAGACCACCTAAAAAAATAAAAATTTACTTTATTCCTTAAAAATATCTTTAGATTTAGGAAAAGGTAAAGGTACAACAGGGAGCCTGTATATCACCCTGGTTCTCCTACTTTAACACCTTACGTTACGATCGTGCATTTGTCACAGCTGTTAGAGAATTATTGATAAATTCTTACTCAGCAGCATGTTTTATGTGGACTTCATTAGTTTGTATTGATGATCCTTTTCTGTTCCAGGAAGCCATCCAGGACGCCACACTGGGTTTAGTTCCACTTGCGTCTCCTGAAAGCTCCTCAGGCTGTGACAGTTTCTCAGATTTTTCTTCCTTTTGATGCCCTGGACATTTTGAGTATTGCTCAGGTGTGTTGCAGAGTGATCCTTGGTTTGGGTTTGGTTGGCTGGGGCTGTGCGTTTTGAGGAGAAGGCCACAGGGATGCAGTGCCACTCAGCACACTATGTCAGGGCACGGGCTCCCCACGTGACCCATCCTGCTGCTGTGCACCTTCCTCACCTGCCCAAGGCGCAGCTATCCAGATTGCTCCCCTGCGCCGCTCCTTTCTCGCCTCCCTGCTCTCCATACTGAAGTCTTTGGAGGTCACTGTGTGCAGCTCACACTTAGAGGTGTTCAGCTCTAAACATCTGCACGCAGCCTTTTATTTGAACATAATTATTCAGATTAGTTGGGCAGAGACCTAGAAGCATGAGCACTGGGTTGCACAGCAAGTCTACGTTCAGTTCTAGAAGAAAATGTCAAATCTCTTCCATTGTGGCTGTGCCATTTTCCATCCCTGCCAGCAACGAGCCAGGGTTCCTGTTGCTCTGTGTCATCAGCAGCAGGTGGAATCATCAGGAGTTTTTATTTTACACATCCGTGTGTGTAATGGTGCACCATTGTTTCAGTTTGCATTTTCCTGGTGACTAAGTGCATCGTACATCTTTTCATGCACTCATTCGTCATCTGTAAATCTTCCTTGGAGAAGAGTCTGTTCAGACTTTCACCCACTCTTTCCCTCATATTTTCTGTTGGTGCGTAAGTATACATGATGGTGAGATTTGTTTTTACATATTTATTCATGCACTGGAACTAACAATATAACTTGTTTTGCCCGTTTTAAGTGGGGTTTTCCTTTGTTATTAGAATTCTCTAATTGATATTTTAGTTTTTAATTGGTTCTTTTTACATATACATGACATTAGAATGTACTGACATAATTACAAAAGCATGAGCACAGCTGTTTCAAGTTCAGTCCTCAGCGTTTCCCCTTCCCCTTTCTCCCTCCCTCCTGTTTTTTAGTTGCACATGGCAATAGAATGTACAAAGACATAAT
>PVKS010040673.1:0-16482 GCA_004027875.1 Aplodontia rufa
TGGGTAATACAGAATTATTCTGCATGAATGCACTTTTTCAGGGACCTTTGAAGGATTGGACTTCTCACAGTTCAACAGCTTCTACCCACTTCTCCACTTCTACCTCCTTCTTATACTCAACAACACCATAGTTCTTTCTTTCCTTTTCTGTTTTGCTCTTAAATATGCATATACACATATGCTTTCACAATTTTTAATTAGTAAGTGGAAATGAATTAAACACATATGTTAATGTCCAGACACACTTCTTATTAATAAGTGGAAATGGTTTAAAGAACATTCTTAATGTCTGAAATATCAAATTAAGCTTTTCTTCCAGCTAATAATCATTTGAATATACTAAAAATCCCTTTGCAACCAAGAAATTTTAAAAAATTCTAGTAATATAACAGCTTAAGGCTCATTACAAGAATCTAAAATTTAAGCAGCTTGAAATATGAAATCATCTTATATCTGATAGTTTGAATCCTGTGACTAACTCCCCTTTGTCCCACCTCTAACACCTAATAACTACAAGTCTACTCTTTTATTGTGAGTTCAGCTCTCTTTTTAGATTTCACATGTCTGTGAGATCATGCAGTATCTATCTTTGCTTCTGATTTATGTCACTAAGCATGATGCCCTCAAGATTCACTCATGTTGTTGCAAATAGCAAGATTTATATCCTTTTCAAGGCTGAAGAGTATCTTGTATACACACACATGTGTACACACATGCTCACATACCATACACACTTTATCCTTTCATCTGTCGATGTACACCTCAGCTATAAGGTAAAGTGTAGTGATCTCATTGGCGAATATAGTTGATAATAATGTTCTGTATGTTTGAAATTTGCTAGTAGAAAGTGTGAGGTGATGAATATGTTAATTAACCTAATTGTGATAGTCACTTCACAGTGTGTACACATATCAAAGCGAAACAACGTATGCCTTAATCATATTTAATTATTGTCAATCATACCTCCTCAGAAAAGTTGGAAAAACAACAAGGTTAACAATCAGATTCAAAGTATTTGCTTCCCTTTCAGAAATTTGTAGATGAGAATTTTATTTATTTACTTTTGTAATAATTTTCCTCTTAGTAATTGTTAAATGGTGTTTAAATATGATATTCTCTAACCTAATGGAAAACTTGGAAAATTCCGAGTAGCAAAAGTAAGTACTCAAAAGTATGTTGAAAGAAAAGGGAAATAAAAACAACTTCTACCACCAGGAAGAAATTGATTTAAACATACAGAATTGTTATCTCAACCATATACATTTGTTTAGTATAAACTCTCATGTTTATTTTTAAAATTTTGATTCTAATCTGCTGAGTATGGACCTCAGACTCACGAGTTGGTTCTTGTGCTTCCCTACTCTCATACATTCTTTACAGTAATGAATTAATTTCTTCTAGTGCAACTATTAGAACTGTTATCTTGTTAGGGGTATACGGGTTACCAGTCAGAGCTGGTTAATGATAGGAAAAAATGTATATTCTTTATATTACTTCCTGTCTTATTTATTTATTTACTTAATTTTTAAAATTTTGATATTGGGGTTGAACCCAGGGACGTTTAACCACCGACCTCACAAACTTAGCCCCTTTTTATTTTTTATTTTGAGACAGGATCTCACTAAGTTGCTTATAGCCTCACTAAGTTTTTGAAGTTAACCTCCGACTTGCAATCTTCCTGCCATAGTTTCCTGAGTCACTGGGATTACAGGTGTGTCCCACCACACCATGCATCATACATCTTTTAAAATGATTAGGACTAGAGTAAACAGTTACATAAAACAAGTCTGATGTTGTGGCTGAAATTCTTCTTTTGATAAAGAAGAGAGAATCATTGTAAGATATGACTGTAACAGAATCAGAGGAGAGGAAAGGAAAAGGGAGGGTAGTAATGTGGAAGACATTTGAAAGGTCATTTTTGTCTTTTCACAAATTCCAAAATAATATTTTTCTTTCTACATCTGAGATCAATTAATTCAAAGCCAGTTTTAACCTAAGGGATTAAAAAAACTATTGTTATCTAACTATGTACCAAAAGATAGTTTCAGATTCACATTTTTAATATTGCCTCTTTCCTTTTATTTTTATTTTTTATCCAGTTGTTTTTAAGGAGTTGAGTTGTTGTACTATCATAAATGCATATAAAGTAACAACTGATGTGCATTTAATCCTAATTCAGAATCACCCCAATATCGTCCACAACCCACATCTTCATTCTTTCATATTTCCCCCATAACAGTTATAAATGTTGTTATATGTATGTGTATATGTATATATATGTGTGTGTGTCATATAAATATATATATATATGATTGTGAATTTTCCAAAATTAAATGTTTGCATAAGTATTATTTGGCTTCTTGTGAGGGGATGGTTAAGAGTATGTTACATTGTTGATTGTCTCCCTAGATCCCTCTCTATCTTCTCTCCCTCTCCCTGTCACATTCCCTCTCTCCGCTGCCCCACATATCTATATTTCTCCTTCATTATTTGTTGCTATGACTTTGATGGGTCTAGTACAAGAGCTTGACTACCTTTCACCCAAATCTGGGTTTTGCACTTGACTTCACAAATGTGGGAAAACATTTAACCAAACCTCTGGGGTTTGGCTAGTTTCACTCAGCATGATTTCTTCCATTGCCATCCATCTACCTTCAAAGGCCATAGTACCATTGTTTATAATAACTGAGTAGAAGTCCATTTTATATATATACACATACATACACACACACACACACACACACTATAGCTTTTAGATTCATTCATCCAGTGAAAGGCTTCTGGGTTGATTCCGTAATTTAGCTATTATAAATTGGGCTGCTATGAATGTTGCTTTTCCTGTGTCGCTGTAAGTACTGATTCTAATTGCTGTGGGAAAACAACTTGCAGGGGGATGGTTGGTTTGTATGGTGGATTCATCCCTAATTTTTTGAGGAGTCTCCACACTGCTTTCCAGAGTAGCTCTTCCAGTCTGCAGTTCCACCAACAGTGTGCTAGTTCCTATCATCCATAATCACTCCAGCATTTGTTACTATTTATCTTTGCCAATCTGACCGGAGTAATGTGAAATCTTAATGTAGTTTTAAAATGTGTTGCTCTAATTATTAGTGATTTAGAACACTTTTTCATGTATTCATTGGCTTGCTCAATATCCTCTGTTGAGAATTTCTGTTTAGGTCTCTGGTGCATTTATTGATTGGATTGTTTGTGGTTTTTGATATTAAGTTTTTTGAGTTCTTTGTAAGTTTTGGATATTAGTCCTGTGTCGGAGGAATCACAGGCCATGATTATCTCCTATTTTGTAGGTTGTCTCTTGACAGTTTTGTCCAGTTCCTTGGCTGAGCAAAAACATTTTAGTTTAATGGCATCCCATTCATTAATTCTTAATTTTGATTCTTTCACTTTGGGAGTCTTGTGGAGCAAGTCATTGCCTACTCCCATATGTTGGAGTGTTGCTCCTAATTTCTCTTCTAGTTCTTTGATCAATTTTGATTTGATTTTTGTGCAAGGTGAGAGGTAAGGATGTAATTTCAACTTTCTGCAAATGGCTGTCCAATTTTTCCAGCACCATTTGTTGAATAGGCTCTTGTTCCTCCATGTTATATTTTGACAAACTTTTATCAAAGATCAGTTGTTTACAGATTTGTAGGTTTTTCTCAGAGTTTTCTATTCTATTACATTGGTCTTCATTCATATTTTGATACCAGTACCATGCTGTTTTTATTACTCTAGCTCTATAATATCATTTTAGTTCTGCTATTGCAAGACCATCTGTTTCGTCTTTCTTGCTTACTAATGTTTTGTCTATTCTGGGTGTTTTTGTTATTCCAAATGAATTTGAGAAATGCTTTTTCTATATCTTTACAGAATGACAATGGTATCTTGATGGGGATTGCATTGAATCTGTATAGTGCTTTGGGAGAGTGGTCATTTTATTTATATTATATTATATATCTATTTATATTATATATATAATATACATATTATATATAATATAATATTATTTATATTATAGTCTGCCTAGTCAAGAACATGAAATGTCTTTCCATCTTCTCAGGTCTTCTTCAACTTCTTTCTTCAGTGTTTGATAATTTTTGTTTTAGATGTTTTTTTATTTCCCTTGTTAGACTTATTCCCAAGTATTTTATTCTTTTTGAGAAAGTTGTGCATGGGACTAATTTCCTGATTTCTTCTTCTGCCCTATTATTGTTAGCATATAGGAAAGCTTTTGATTTATGGGTGTTGATCTTATAGCCAGTCACTTTGCTAAATCTGTTTGTAAGCTCAAACAGTTTTCTGGTTTAGGTTTTTGGATCTTCCATATACAGGATCATGTCATCAGCGAAAAGGGATAGTGACTTTTTCTCTTCCAAATGTTATCCCTTTGATTTCATTTGCTTGCCTGATTGCTCCAACAATGGTCTCCAGGAGTATACTGAATAAAAGTGGGAAAGTGGGCAGCCTTGTCTTGCTCCTGAGTTTAGTGGAAATGCTTTCAGTTTTTCTCCTTTTAGTATTACACTAGCTGTGGTTTTGACATATATGGCTTTTGCATAGTTAAGTTTCTTTGATCGCTGTCTTCTCCAGAATTTTGAGCATAAGTGAATGCTGGATTTTATTAATGGGCTTTTCTGCATCAGTTGAGATGATTGTATAGTTTTTGTCCTTAATTCTGTTTAAGTGATGAATCACATTTATTGATTTTCGTTTGTGAAGCAGACTTGCATACCTGGAAAGACGTCCACTTGATTGTGATGAATTGTCTTCTTCATTTGTTTTTGAATGTGGTTTGCTATAATATTATTAAGGAATTTTACATTAGTGTTCATCAGGGATATTTGTCTGTAATTTTGTTTTTTTGATGTGTCTTTGTTGGATTTTGGTATCAGGATTATGGTTGTCCCATAAAAAGTGTTAGGGAGAGTTCCCTCCTTTTTAATTTCTTGGAATAGCTTGATAAGGAAAGGTGTTAGCTCCTCCTGGTAGGTGTGGTAAAAAGCAGGGAATCCGTCAGGTTTTGGGCTTTTCTTCTTTGGAAGACATTTAATTGCCTGTTATTGGGTTATTTAGGCTTTCAGTATCAACCTGTATTAATTTGGGGATGTTGTATGTGTCTAGAAATTTGTCCATGTCTTCCAGATTATCTAATATACAGGAGTATAGTTTTTCAAAATAGGTTCTAATAATCTCTTGGCTTTCTGTGACATCAGTGGTACTTGCTTCCCTTAATGTTGTTGATTTTGTTGATTTGCTTCATTTCTTTTCTTCTTTTAGTGAGATTGGCTAGGGGTCTGTCAATTTATTTTATTTATGTTTTGAATAACCATCTCTGTTTTGTTAATTCTTTTTATTTTTTTTTTCTTAATTTTGTTGATTTCAGCTCTGATCCTGATTATTTCATGTCTTCTGCTATGTTTGGGGTTAGATTTTTCTTCCTTTTGTACGGATTTGAGGTGGAGCATAAGCTTATTTATTTGTGATATCTCCTGTTTCTTAATATAGGCACTGAGTGCTATGAATTTTCCCCATAAGAATGCTTTCATACTGTCCCAAATGTTAGTATTTGTAGTGTTTTTGTTTTCATTTGCTTTCAGGAATTTCTTGATTTCTGCTTTCATGTATTCTTGGATCCATTCTTTGTTATATAGGGTATTATTCAGTCTCCCTGCGTTCATATATTTTCTGTTATATTTTTTACTATTAATTGGTAGAATCATGAAATCATGGTCTGATATAATACATGGAATAATTTCTACTTTTTTGTATTTTCTGAGATTTCCTTTGTGTACTAGAATATGATCTATTTTGGAGAAGGATCCATGCACTGCTGAGAAGAAGGTCAATGTGGCCAATTTGGGATGGATATTCTATAGATGTTGTTATGTCCATTTGAGTGATGGAGTTGTTCAGGATGGAGATATCTTTATTGTTTTTTTTATCTTGCTTTTACAATCTGTCTATTGTCTATTGGTGTTTGAGGAGTATTAAAGTCTTCCAGAGTTGTTGTGTTGAGGTCCACAAGTGGTTTTATTCAGTGAAGTAATTTATCCACAAAGTTGGGAGTGTTTGTGTTTGGAGTACATATATTTCCTATGGTTATATTTTCCTGTTGTATTGTTATTTTTACTAGGATGTAGTAGCCTTCTTTTTCCTCTTCTCATTAGTTTAAATTTGAAATCTACTTTATCTGATATAAGTATTGCAACACCAGCTTGCTTTCTTGGGTCGTACGCCTTGTAGACTTTTTTTTTTCCATCCTTTTATGCTCAATCTGTTGATATCATTGGCTGTAAGGTGGGTCTCCTATAAGCAGCATGTTGTTGGATTTTGTATTTTATCTGCTAGACTGTGTCTTTTAATGGTGCATTGAGACCATTCATATTCAGTGTTAGGATAGTTATGTGACTGTGGTTCACAGTAATCATGTTTTATTAGTGTGTTCTGTGCTGTCTTGGTTGTCTATTGATAGTGTGCACTTTTATTGAATTTCCTCTGAGAATTTTGAGGATTGTTTGTGTGTTCTTCTCTCTGAAGTTTATCTTTGATAATTCTTTGTAATTCTGGTTTTCTGTCCATGAATGCTGCAAGTTTGATCTTATCATGAAATGTCCTTGATTCCCCTTTGAATTTGAAGCTGAGTTTTGCCAGGTATAGTATTTTTGGTTGTAGGTTGTGGTCATTCAGGGATTGAAATATCTCCTTCCAGGATCTTCTTACTTCTAGTATTCGAGCTGAAAAGTCAGAATGTGATTTGGTGTTTCTCTTTTGAAACTTTCAATATTCCTTCATTTCCCTGTTGTACATTTTGAATACGACATTTCTCTGTGAGCTTCTTGTTTGATTGGGCCTACTGGGTATCCTATATACATCCTGGATATGCCTATCTGGATCTATTCTAATATGGGCCAATTTTTCTTTAACTATTTTATTGAGACTATTCTTTATGCCATTCTTTCCATTTCAGTTTCTTCTTATATCCCAATTACCCTCGTATTATTTCTTTTAATTTCACCCAGACATTTTGAAAACTCTGCGCATGCTCTGAATTTTTTTCTTTTGTGTCATCAATGCGCTCAAGCTTACTCAGCTTATCCTCATTGTCAGAAGTTTTTACTTCACGAGCTGATGTTCTGTTTTCTATAAAAGTTAGTCTATTATTAAATTCTTCCATCATTCTTCTGTTGTGATTGCCTAAAGATTTTATGTCCATTACTTCCTTTTTCAGTATATCTATTTCTTTGATAATAGAGTCTTTCATCTCTTGAGTTTTCTCACTTAGTCCCTTCATTAAATCTTCTTTTAGTTCATTGTTCATTTTAGTAATCAGATCCTTGATAATTTTTTTCCAGGTTTTCATTCTGCTCTTTTTCCATTTGTTCCTTGTTAAGGGAGTTGTGGGTTTGAGGTAAACCTTTTCTAGTTTGATTCATCAATTTTGATGAGCTTCTTCTGGATCTTAGAACTGAGGTTCTCTGTGGGTAAGCAAGGCAGGTCTCCAGGTGCTTCTTTCTTGCAGTTCCAGCTTCTGTCTGGAGACTTGTTTTGGTGTAACTTTTGGGTGTAGGCTCCAGAACATTGATCTGGAATCTTCTCTGCAGGTCAGCTGTGAAGATTAGTGCCTCCATGCAGGATTCCCAGGAGTTTATGTCCTTGGAGTGCCTGCTGTCCAGGTACTGGAAGCCTGTGGGCCCATGTGGCATGGTTGGGCCCAATAAGCATTGGTTGGGCTAGACAGTTCATTTCCTCCATGTGGGGTTCCTGGGTGTGCCTGACAGCTCAGGACTAGAGGTCTGGAAGCTAGCATGGCTTGGGTACCTGCTCTGTGGCGGGGCTGGGCAGGTTAGCTCCTCTGGTCCACCTCCTTCCTTTTAAATGATGGGCTATATATCAAGGGCCTTGTAAATTGTGTTAATTCCCAGGAACATTTCTGGATCAGGGAAATTTCAATTTGCCTTTGCATCTGTAGTCATTTCTCAGACATTACACAGTCACTGCACAATTTGATAGGATTCCTTTTGTTTCTGCATAGGGTTTGATAATGTTTCATTATCATTTATTATCATTATGTGATGATATGTCTTATATGACACATCAGTACTTCCTTTTCTCCCTTTCTTTCCTTTTTCCTTCCCTCCTTTGGATTTGATAAATACTAAAACAAATCCATCTAATTAAAACAACTTTCTCTTTCTGACTTGACAATAGAAACAACAAAGTAATGTATGTACTATAATGTTGGCTGACTCAAACTGGAGATTCCTCCAATTAAATATTGAATGTTTTGGGCTGGAGCAGTGGCTCCGCAGTTTTGGCACTTGCCTGGCAAACTGGAGGACCTGGGTTCAAACCCCAGCACCATGTACACAGCTGAGTATTAGAGCAACTAAGGCCATGTGAAAAACTAAATAAAGTTGTTTCTCTCTTTCTCTGTCTCTCTCATTGTCCCTCTCACTTTAAAAAGAAAATAAATAAATATTGAATATATCCATAAGTTTTGTATAATTAATCAATTAGTGGATGGTTTTGTTTGATTTTCACAGCATGAGCCATTGCTTTACACCCCCATGCTACTCTGTGTAATTTGCTTGTGTGTGAGAGTACAAATTTCATAGGTGAAATGAGCATGGAAGGCATAAAAGATGCTTTTTGTAGCATATCAGAATACAGGTATTAGCATCTTGCTTCCCACTTGACTATTAACAGAATTCTGTAAACTGGGTGCGATGGTGGATGCCTATAATTGCAGCTGCTTGGGAGACTGAAGCAGGAGGATCACAAGTTCAAATCCACCCTCAGCAACTTGGCAAAAAGCCCTAAGCAACTTAGTGAGACCCTATCTCAAAATAAAGTAAAAAATCTGGTGACATGCTCAGTGTTTTAGCACCCTTAAATTCAATCCCTGGTACTGAAAGAAAAAAAAAAAAAGAATGCACTATGTAAGATCATTAGCAATAAGCGTTTTTGTTTGCATTTTTTCCAGTTCCTTTGACACATATGATTATACTTGGAAGCTTTCCCCCACTGTCCTAACTAGTTTTCATTCCACAGAGTCCAGCTAAAGAAATATTAAGCAAAGATATAAGAATGTAATAGGGCTTTGATTTGGTCAAATCAGTACAGCATGTGAGATCTTTCTGTTAAGAAATGGTGGTTATTTATTCATCAATCTTTTTCTACCTCTTTCATTTGCTACTCTCAACTCTGTCTGTGTTTCTCTCACCACATCCCTCCTTCTATGATGCAGGTTGTTAACGGTTGTGGACTCCCATTCCCAGTGTTATCCTGGTAACGTTGTCTTTGTATGGCCACGTTTCACTCGGTGTTGGGTGAAGGACAGTGCTATTATAAGAGATTGGGTCTTGGCTGTGCCACTTAGTAATTGCTCCCTTGGGAAAGGTACTTAACCTTGTTGAAATATAGTTTTCTCAATTATAATACATTTATAGTTCCCTACATGACCTGTGATCTAGTTTTTTAAAGTTTTGTTTCATTTATTTTTAAGTTTTTGTTCTTTTGATCTAAATGTCATTGTCCTGAAATTCTGTTCATTTTGCAAATCCTGGTGTTTAATCATGTAGTTGAAATAGAAGTAGAATGAACAAAATCATGAAGGAAAAATAAAAACAAAACATTTTAAGAACAGTGGTTATAAAGAATATTGAACTCTAGTCCTAACTTTTTTGTCCTAATTTTGCCTCTTCCAGCAGTCATGCATTTTTCATGCATACATTCATTCAGCAGATGATACTGAGTATCCTCCAAAGACTTAGCAGACTCTGGTCAGGATCTCAGGCCTTGTTATGAGCCAGTCACTGAGCCAGGAATGTTGATTTGGGGAATATACAAGCAAGAAAGTGGATATTTTTCTAATCAAGGATTGTACAAACTCTTATGGGAACACAGAGTAGACACAGGGAAATCAGAACACCTGTAGTTTCAAGAAATCTTTCCTTGATTTCCCTGTTTTTCTTCTTATATTTTTTCAGCCCATTCATGTCCCACTCAATTCTGCATTGAAGCCCAGTGCACAAGAGTGGGATCTGTAGTCAGATGACATATAATGGAATTTCAGCTCCTTTATATCCAGTTGCTTTGTGGTCGCAGAAAGCCATTTAACGTCTTCATCAACTTTCTTATCTATAAAATAGTGATAATAAGAGCAGTGCCTAGATTATAGGATTATGAAAGCTAAATACAAGTGCATATATGTATATCCACATATAGGAATACTATGATATTCCTTTATATTATATACTTTCCATTATATATAATATGTTTATATGTGTAATGATACTATACTATAGCTCTTGGCACATAGGAAGCACTTGATAAATTAACTATTTATATAATTACCTCTTTTTTCACATCTTTAAAAATTTTTAAGAAGACAATGGCTTAATCTATAGTCTTTGAGAGATTTCTATTAAAAATATTCTTTTCATAGTCCACCATTTGGCTATAAATTCCACAATAGTGGGGATATTCCTTTGTGTGTGTGTGTGTGTGTGTGTGCGCGCGTGCGCACACACGTTTCTAATTATATTTTCAAATCCTAGTAAACTTTTGCCACAAATAAATATTAGACAAAGGAAGAGGTGGGGTTAATTCGCATAGTCAAAAATAATGATCATGTCACCCACATGAACGTAAACAGACAGAAATTCCTTAAATTTATTAGAATGAGGTTCAGATAGTAGAACTAAAATAAAGGCATTGTTACCTTTCTTCAGTTTCTCCTGGTACTAACCCACCTATTTTTCTAGAGCCTGTCTAGACAAAAGCATCCCCCCAAACTGGAGAATGTGTGAGCAACATATATTCTATATAAAGAATATGGAGTATTCTCTATATATCTTAGAGAGTTTATTTAGCTTCATTTAAAAGTGCTTATCCAGAAATGTGATACTTAAGTATTTTCTTTTGTATCCAGCTGAAGGAAAGGAGATCATCGGTGCAGAGAGAAGACTGACAGGAAGATATTAAGGGAGAAAACTTCTACATTTTACTTAATTTGGTGCTATTTTTGTTGCCATATTATTCAGCCAGCATATTACTGTTTTTGGAATTAACATATGATTTGAAAGTGGGCTAGAGCTGTTGCTCAATGGTTATGGTGTTTGCCAGTCATGTGTGAGGACATGGGTTTGACCCCAGCACCATGTACACAACGAAGTTTAACAATGAGAGCCACATGAAAAACTAAATAAAATTGATCCTCTCTCTCTCTCTCTCTCTCTCTCTCACTGTCTCTTTCTCTAAAAAATTATTAAAACATATGATTTAAGAAAAGTTCAACTATTATAAATATGGGTTTGCTTAAATCTTTTTTAACCTTTTTTCAATTAGAGTTTTAGGGACCAACAAAAATGTATTTTCTTCTTTAACGCTTTGCAGTTCTTTCTGTAGGCAAGCCATCTAGAAAGTTTTGCTTAAGTTATTTTCTACCTCTTGAAACTTACCTTTTCATTAGTCCTTAAATCCTTAAGAAATTCTCTATATATAGAAGTGTGAGTTATATAATGTGCAATGTGACTTTAGGATAAATGAAGAGGTAGTATCCATCTTTTAGAAATGGTTTAACAGGGGTTCTTTCAAAAATTCCTTCACTCTACCCTGACGAAGGATTATTCTCAAACCATCTTATAAAGGACAGGTTTGAGGAGGCAGAAAAATGTAATTTTTACCAATAAGAGACATCTGCTGTGCTCTTCATAATTTCCAATTACAGCTTGCTTGAGTGCTCTGAGGCACCCTTCTTTCACTGTTCAGTCTTATCTACATGCCTTGCAGTCATGAAGATCCCCCTCACCCAAAGTGTTCGTGAGTGTGAGTGTGACTTTTGGTAGAAAGGTTCCCCACACTTCATCATATACCAATGAAAATATTGTTCTGGTTAGACTTTAAACAGAGTCTAAATTGAAGAAAGTCTTGGAGGATCCCAGAGTTAAGAGCATAATCAAGACCATACTGAATATATTGAATGGTAGACACACATGGCAATGACAGACCTTGACTTATCCAATCATCTGCAAAGAGGTTAGCAGACTTTCGCCTAAGGCTAGATAACAAATATCTTCAACTCTGCAGCTGCATAGAGTGGGGTAAATATTCAGCTTTGCCACTGAAGCTCCAAAGTGGCCACAAATAATGCATAAATGAAAGACTGTGGCTGTGTCCTAATAACTTTACAAGAAGGTGATCCATATTATTTTATGGGCAAAAAAGACATAGCTTTGGCTATGATGATTATATTATAATTAGCTTTGGTTATGATGATTGTATTAGAATTAGCTTTGGTTATGATGATTATGTTAGAATTAGGAAAAATAAGTAAGCTCTTATCCAGAGAATACAGTACCCTTTAAGTGGGAGCATTCTAATAATATTGAAAAGTCCATAGCCTTTCTTACCTTTGTCATCAATGTAACCTATTAGTACAAAGAGTGGTATAAATTTCAGTTTTTTATGCTGAAGTCTGCTCCCTATTATCCATTAAGGCTCGCAACCAGTTTCTGGTTTTAGAAACAAACCCCAGGAGTCTTCAAAGGGATTGCAATAATGAATACTCTAGAAAGAAAATGCTAAGTTCTGTGGTTGTGTTGCTGAAACAAACCTTTCTGGTTTCTAGAGACTTCTGGCCTCTGCCTGTCCATTCAGTCCCTGTTGGCAGTATTTGATAACCCATATGTTATACATCTCCCATACTTGGTTTAAGTATCAAAACCTGTTCTGTCAATATTGGACAATTCTTTCATCTCTGTTATGTATGACAGGAGCTAGTGCTTAATTTTAGAATGTGAACTTTCCAGAGAAAAATGTGACATTATTAGTTGTGTTCCTTAAGGGTTGGTGGGTAGACCTGTGTTTGCATAGGAATGCCCATCAGCTTGAAATGAAATTTCACAAAGACACTTTCCCTGTAAGTGTGTGCCAGCAGAGATTTCCAGGCCTTGTTTCTAGAATTCCTTTGCCATGTACATAGTTCTGAACTAGATAGATTGGCTGGTATTCATGAAGCTGTGAGTCTTTTACCAGAAATTTACATGTGCTTTTATTATCCCCTCCAACTATTTTACTTTGCCAAAATATGTGTCAGTGGTCAGAACCATGACAGGAGAAGCAGATATGGATGTTTCTCCTTTCTCCTCAGCATGATGAACTACTACTTCCATCCCTCCACCCCTGTCCATCTGGGTTCTGAAGGACACAGTTATTCCCCTCAATGTATACTTTTCAGGCATCAACAAGCTCATTTTTTTTTTTCAAGTGTTTCTTTGTTTCTGATTCCTGAATAGATGTGACTCTTATGTGGGTATAGGTACAGTCTTAAACTGAATGTGTAGTGTCTGCAAAAGTGTTTGAGAAGAGTGGGGAATTTCATGTGTTTGAGTAAGGGATATGCTCAGGAAAGCAGTGGCAGATGTAACTTCAAACCTGGAATTAAAGGAATTTGAACTTTAAAGTATTTTTGAAGTGGGGAACCCTTGAAATGTTTAAGAAAAGGGGGGTCGCTGATCAATCTGCGTACCATTAGGGCTTCTCTGACCACAGTGTAAAGGACTCTCTATTTTCTTAATTCTGCTCTTGATAACATTCACTTTTTATTTTTCCTCTTACATTCCTCTGTGTGCATGTTACAGGGTTCTCTCTTCTTAATTTTCTCTATTCTGTCAAAAAGCACATAAAAATAACTGCTATAAGACAGGGTGAAATGCAGAATGAAGGGAAGAAGAGCCAAAGGGATGAGGGCATTTTAGCTGGGGTTGTCAGTTCTTCCTGAATGGGTGATTTTGAACAAAGACCTAAATTAATGTCCACAGCTAGCAAGTGGAAAATGTGTGTGTGTGTGTGTGTGTGTGTGTGTGGTGTAGGGGAGAACATTTGAATCAAAAGGAAATATAAATGCCCTAAAGGAGAAGAAGCTTGATTGATCAAAGGACCTAAAAGGTATTGTACCAGGTTAGCATGGGAGCTTTGGCTCTCACTTTCATCATGGTAGAAGAAAAAAACTGAAAGATTCTGGTAGGAAATACAATACTGTGATTTGTGTTGTAAATGTTCTTTGTCATTATGTTATGGAGATGTGTTTTATTGAGACTGAAGAATAAGTGAAATCAATAGAAGTCCAGTTGGCCATAGAGGTGGCTTGAAGGGGTACATTACAATGGCAGATGATGGGATTAGAGAGAGATTTTTAACTGTGGTTTGGCTACTGGATGCCAGGAAAAGAGGATTTGGGGTCTGATGTAAATGCTAGGTATAATTTCTTTGATGAAGGGAGAATAGGAGCAGGAATAGCGTTAGATCAGTTGTAAATAACAAATTTAGATGCTGTAATTATGAAGTGCCTATTAGTCATGTAAGAGGTGCTACCATGTAGGCCATTGAATATGAGTCTGCGGGTTAGGCTTGCAAAGATAAAACTGTGAAGGTAACAATACAATACCTAAGATGTCCTGTGTGCTAGACAAAGGAAAATGACACACTTTCAGGAATCTTTACAATAGTTCTGTTGTAATTCGTATGTTTCTATGGTGGTAAGAAACCAGAATTTCTCAATTTCATAATGACCTTCTATATTTTTAGTATTAATAGCTATCTTTTGGCAATCCTGTATTACACTGTTGATTTCTCTGTGATTTTCTGGACAAAGAATCCACTTACTTCTAGAGTTCTAGCATGAGCATCAATTTCCTTAATTAAAAGATTCTTTGGTCATGCACAATTTGTTGTTTCTAGTTCGATAGAGATCAACTGAGGCATAACCTATGATGAAAATTTAGTAATTTTCCAGGGTGAAATTACTAAATCATGAACTGGAAAGACCTGTTAATGGGTTGAGAAGTGTAATATTAGGCCAAATTTTGCTCTTCCCTTAGGTAGAAATATCTTAATGAATGGGCAAGAAAAGGTCTTTATTCATTTTGTATTTTGAAAATATTTAAAAATGAAAGTATGCACACTTAATATTCAAATAATAAGAATGTACATGGAGAATATGACTATAAGATGAATTTAGTTTGCTGAATTCAAACCCCATAGAAATATTTGATTTGGGGAAAGAATAAGAAGAGCTGGGCTGGAGCAGTAGCTGGGCAGGTGCCTGGCAGGCGCAAGGATGCTGGTTCAAACCCAGCATCATGTACACAGTGAAGTATCAAAGCAATGAAAGCCACGTAAAAAGCTAAAGCTAATAAAGAGTGATTCTCTCTCTTTCCCTGTCCTTCTCTCTTAAAAAAAAAAAACAAAACTATATATATATATGAAGAGCTTCTTTAGGTAGCAATCTTAGCCACATAATTTTCCAATGTAGGTTTATCATCTTTAATTTGCATAAATTTGTTGGAATGGAGGTCATCTTGTTCCAGGACTGACAGCCCTTGGTTTGAAGAGTCCTCTGCGCTGCCAAGCAAGATAAACTCCTATGAGCTTAGTGCATTGAGGTCGCTAGATAATTGCTCAAGGGCCTGAGCCACCTGATCTGGGTGTATGTCTAATGGATGGTCGTGATTACAACCTCAAAGGATATTGCAAAGCTCAGTTCAGAGGAATGTGATATGTGTGTGTGTGCGTGTGTGTGTGCGCGTGCGCGCACGTGTGTATTTCATCAAATTGGCACAGACCTTGTAAAAGTTTTGTATTTCAGTTACGAATGTTTTGATGATAGATGTTGCTGCTGCATCAGAATATCCCAAGATGAGACCTGGGGTATAATTTTTATAAATACCTTTTTTATTTTGAATACATAATTCAGGATGAGAACAACTTTCCTAACCAATCCGGAAAATTGTTTTTATTTTTCTGCCCCACTTTATTCAGTATATAGACCCAAACAGTCATGAAGATGAGAATGTGACAAGGAAAAGGGAGTAATTCAGTCACTCTTTTTTTTTTTTTAAGAGAGAGGGACTGAGAGAGAAAGAGAAAGAAAAAAATTTTTATTTAGTTTTTCATGTGGCTTTCATTGCTCCGAGAATTTGTTGTGTATGTAGTGCTGGGATTTTAATTCTTGTACTCATGCATGCTGGGCAAGCGCCACAAGTGCCAAGCCACCACTCCAGCCCCTAATTCAGTCAATTTTACATTGAAAATCTATGCTGGCAAATATCTGCTTTAGAAAATGTATTTTTCTAGATTGTTCCTAATTTGTTGAACTAGTGTAACACAAAACAAAAAAATAAATAATGGGTTGATTGAATTTGAACTTTTTCTCAAGTCAATACTATTGTATCTTTTACATTTTGTTAATCAAAAAGTGGCCACATGAGCTGGAGTGATGACTCAGTGGTTATGGCGCTTGCCTGGCATGTGTGAGAACAGGTGTTTGAACCCCAAAACCATGTACACAATGAAGTGTCAGAATGCTAAAATGCACATATAAAACTGATTTGCTCTTTCTCACACTCTCACTGTCCTTCTCTCTCTTAAAAAAAAAAAAGTGGGCGTAGGGCTTGTGCTGTTTCAAGGGTTATCATTCTTGGC
>PVKS010040675.1:0-16485 GCA_004027875.1 Aplodontia rufa
GGCTTGCTCTGTCATTATGCATGTGATCGTGATCATGTGATAATGATTCCCTCCTATATGTATGACTATGTTGAATGAATAAAGAAATAAATAATTAAATAAATAAATTTGAGTCTTAATAAAACAAATAACAAGTTGCAATAGAAAATGTGAGACCTTGCTGATGAGGAAGGCTAAACTAGACTCCAGTTCTTGATCTGTCATGTATTACTTGCATAATCTTGAAAGTTGCTTTATTTCTGAGGCTCAGGTCCCTTAACTGTAAAATGAAAAAAGCTATAGAATCTAGAGATGTAAAGATTCAGTTAAATCATGTCTGAGATCTCAGCTTGGTCCTTGATTCATAGTAAGTCCTCAATTCATGGTGGCTTCAAAGGTTAAGAAGAAAATTAACAATGTTGTGGGAAGGTAGAGAAGTGGAAGGTAGAGGAGGAGGGTTGAGGAAGGGGGTACATGGAGCTGCAGTGATGAATGAGACCCTGTATTTCCACGTGCCTTGCATGTACTTGCATGTAAAAGCATCTTGACACCTGTTCATCTTTCCCTTCCTTCCTCTTGGTACAGGTTACAAGACAAGGCTTCTGAGACTGAGGTTCCCAGAGCAAAGAACAAAGAAATGTGTCCGGAGACAGACGAGGGCGCCACCTACTGCACAGCAGAGGCATTGCCCTTGCTCCTTAGAGACCATTCTGAGCTGATTCTACCTTGGTTGCCAAGCTGGCCTGCCATGCCTTGTTCCTCTGCAGAAGCACAGCTGACAGGAGGCTCCGGAGGGTGGGCAGGGGTTGCTCATGGACAGAAAGATGCTGTGCAAAATGTCACGTCTACACTGCTCTGCCCTTTTCCACTCTCACTCCCTCCCTAAAGCCTAAGTGAAGATGACAAACGTTCAGCAAATTTGGTTATCTCACTCTGCAGAGGATTATAGAAAGGACAAAGGATGGAAAGCTATGCCCAAGGGAGCTGAGCTGCAGCCACAGCCCCTCTTGGCTTGATCATCCCACCGCCATGCAATCCACACACATACTACGTTAAGTTGTACGGTTCCTGCGCTGTTCTCCAGGAATGCCACACCTCAGTTCCATGCCCTTTTTTCCCTCCTGAAATACTGCTCATCTTTAAATTTTTCACGAGCTCCCCTTGTTTTCAAAATGATGCTCAATAACTTAGTATGGCCTCCAGATCCCAAGGAGGTCTTTGTTTTTATACCACCTGAGCTTCTGCACCCTCACATTTTGGTCCAGCCACTCCTACTCATTTTGAGACGTTCATCTTCTACAACTTTTCCCTAAAGAATCCCTCCCTCACCAGTCTAGTATGCTTGTTTCTATAATTACCCCATTTTAGAATTGTTTATACACATTTCTCTTTCATTAGACTAGGAGCTTATGTTGTGAGAAGTCTGTAGCATTAATTCCCCTAGGTTATAGAGTACAGAAGTCCTCCAAATAATATTTGTTCAAAAAATAGAAGAATAAAGCAATTAATTAGATAATCAACAAATCAGTGAGTGAGTGAGTGGAATTTCTGTTCTAATCACATTTCTGGCATTTACTAGTGCATGACTTTTGGCCAACTTCTTCATAACTCTTGCTTCAGTTTCTCATCTGTAAAATTAAAGTACTGACATTTACTCCTCAGAATACAGCAGAGGACAAAATCAAGTTCCTATTCTTAGGAGCTTACATTCTAGAGTGATAGAGAGGGATCAAAGATTCATAAGGCATTACCATAAAGGATAATATGGGAAACTCAGAGTGGAAGCTTTTAGACCACTCTGGGATTAGGGATATGACAAGAAAATATATAGAATGACCATAATAAATGTAAGCAAGACAACAAAATAGAGACAGGCAAGAGGCACAGTAAATGCCATGCTGGGGAAGTTGCTGTGTCAAGTAGGATGGTCAGAAATGTTCCTTGTGGGGCAATAAGGATGCAGTAATGCAGCTGATGGGAGGAAGCATCCCAAGCAGAGGGCACAAGTGTGAGGTACCAAGCCAACCAGGAGATGGCAACCAAGGAGGCCCTGGTCTTCTTACATCCTTTCCCCTGCATTCACTTTCCCAGGAAGAAGCACCTGCCAAATGCACACACTGATCTCAGCAACCTCTGCCCTCTGTCTCTGACATGTTTCTGTATGGCTGACTGCTGAAAATCAGTCACATACCAATGGGTCTCCTTTGCCTCTTCTCACCTGACCTGGAAGCCTGCACAGCAAGTCACTTGCTTCTCCCCTCTGGTCTCCATGGGCATCGCTGCTAGTCCCTTTAGGGAACCCTTAAGACAATGATCCTTAGTCGATGATAATCTCAGAGCAATGAGAGTCAGTGACGGAGAGGCATTAATAAACTTCCAGTTAACTTTTTGAAGATCACTTTAGCTACAGCATAAATAATATATTCAAGGGCAAGAGCTGAACCAAGGAAAGGTGTTGCAGCAGGCCATTGAGAGTCAAGGTTGACTGAAGTTCAAGAAACAGCAGTGGGGATAGAAAAGGTAAGGCAGCAGCATTTGAGTCTCAGGAACTACTTAGCATCACCCCATGTGGAAGAAAGGGGGTTCAAGGACAACATCTGGCTCTTGTTTGGGCAGGTATACTTTGGCAATACCACTCACTGAGTTGGGCAAGAGGAATAGAAATAAAGTAAAGAAAGAAAAAAAGATGGCAAAATTTTTGTCACCTCCTGGAGCATCTCATTTGAGAATGGTCAACATATATGAAGAAGTCCAATTTTATGATGTAGAAAACATACAACTTGGTTGAATAAATAATGGAGATGTTTTGAAGGAGGACACAATTAGTTGCCCAAAGCTACGTCCAGTCCCAGCTACAGGTCCAAAGGAAGATAAAGGTTTGCAGACATGGCACAAGAAGTGTACCAGGTCACCTCTGCCTCATTCACTTTTTCCCTCCACGCACTAAAATCTTCAAAACTCAGTCACAGCCCAATCTTCCATCCTCCCTACCTAAACAAAGCCATACTTGTGGGGCTGAAAAAGGTGAAGCAGTGATTCATAAATATGTAGAAATTATCCACACCTGTCATGCAGGGTGCACTGAAATTGAGGAAGACATCTCAGAGGTGGCTGAACACGAATTTGCGAAACAGAAGTTGTACACAGAGCATTCTGGAAGCTTTCCTGTGGAGTGGAGAGCAAAGAGCATGAGTTTCAGAGACAGATAAGCTTATATGCAGATCCTGAGATGAGCTCCATTAATGAGTTTTAAGGTGTTGGGCAAGTGAATTAACCTACGTGACTATCAAATCCCTCACGTGAACACAGGATGAGTTGTGGTGTTAACCTTGAACATCCTGAAAATGAAGAATAAACTGCAAATAACTCACAAGTGTTCTGTCACAAAAGCATAGTGTTCAACACCTGCTGGTCTCTCCTCAATTCATCACCCCTAGCCAGTGGCAAGGCACAGCCTATTCCAGGTCCAACCCATTTCTGCTGCTACTCTGGCCCTGCCTCCCTGCTTCCATGCCCCGATGTCAGCACCAAATTCAACTGCCTCTGATTTAGCCCTGAGAGCTACAAGCTTTCTGCAATTCGAAAAATAAATGACAACCTCCTGCCCTTGCTCATAAACTAGTGTTTCAGTGAAGCAGTTTGTTTCTTTAATGGATTTTTTTCTTTCTCTTCCATTCAAAAAAATCTATGAACACACAAGTTATCCCTTTTACATTGGTGGGCTCCACGTCTGTGGATTCCACAAACCCCAAATGGAAAATGCTTGGAAAAAACATTATATTTCTACTGAATATGTGCAGACCTTTTATCTTCATCATTATGCCCTCAATCATGCAGTGTAACAACTATTTCCATAGTATTTACATCATTTTAGATATGAAAAGTAATGTGTCAGATTATGCTATGTGTATATAATAATATGGCATAATTAATCCCACTATTAAATGTAATTACAATGTACCGTAAGAATAAATTTCAAAACAACAGCAGCAACAACAAAAATATAACCTAGAGATGATTTAAAATATGCGGGAGGATTGCAGAGGTGATGTGCAAGCACTGTGTCTTTTCTGCATAGGGGCTTGAGTATCTGCAGATTTGTGTAGCTATGGAGGATTCTGGAACCAGTTCCCAGTGGATGCCAAAGGACATATGCACTCAAGTTATTTCTTTTATCACAGTGTCTATGTATATTTCTGGGACCACACTCCTAATAGGCAAGTGTTCTGAAAATTTTTAAACACATCCTTTTGAACGGAGATGATTTAAGTGATGCAGTAGGTGAACAGGCCCTGATCATTCTAGGTCCTCTGCCTTCTGCTTGACTTTGCTTCCTCGGCTGTGAGCATCTCCACAATGTGGCCGTGCCTTGTGCATCTTTGTCCCTCCAGTGTTTGGAACAGTCTCCACACAGCAGTTCTAAAAGAATGCGTGTGGTGGCATGTTGGACCTAATTCTACCCTTTTCCAGAGACCGAAGTGCTACACATTTGGGAAATTTATAGTGTGTCTCAAAATGATTCAATTACACCTGCTGACAATTTGTAAATGCATTAGCCAAGCTTTGTACAAACTGAGGATTAAGAACCATCAGGGCTCTGAGAGAGCAACGGAGGAGCGGAGCAAGGCTTCGGAACCGTGTGGTGCCCATGGCACTTATCACAAATGTTACCCTTGGTTTTTTGTTGCTACTTGTTCCGGGCTTTGCTCCACATTGAGACACCTATGGTTTCACAAAAAGATCGCAGGAGTCCCAAGAGTTGTGATCAAACCCCATTTACAAGCTTCTTGTCATCTTGGGTAGTTTCTTTTAGTTTCCAACATGGTCAGACTTTTAAAGGGGGTAAGGATGGGGACAGGGCAGTATTTACTTGAAACAATTGCACAGAGCAGAACTAAAACTTTGAAGTAAAAAGTTTTCAGGGATGGAGACAATTCTGTGGACAAGCTACTTTTTTCAACTCTTTCGAGAGCCACTGTTGGTAGGACCACACAGGCTGCTAAATACTGACAGCTTTCAGACTACTTGATAAATGCCCTCCATCTCCCATCCCAGACTCCTAGCCCCGCCCCTGTATCTTCCTCCTAAAGTCTTCATAGATTCAGGACCTGATGGGGCACCAGGCATCTGGCTTCTGTTCTAGTTCATCATACACCTGCGGAGCTGGCTGGCAGTCTTAGAAATGCGGGTGTCTGTTCTGTGTATCTCCCACCTCACTCTCTTTCCTTCTGCTTTTCTCTGCACACGATCTACTATCCTCTTTCTAATGTAAAACTTCATGAGCTCACTCATAGCTACATTTCCATTATAACCTCAGCCTGCACAGGACCATCATGATCTTACCATTCCTGTCCACAGCCTCGGCCATACCTGTCAGCTCCTATTTCTAATAGCCAGTTTCAAACTCCTGATGGCAGAAACCACATTGACCCAGTTAACTTTTCTATTCAAAGTCACACCCCTGATCCCTGGCTCCTTGATCTGGCCACAAACATTGAAGGATGGTTCAGTTTTCCCAGAAAGGGTGTGAGTATGGCATTGATTTGCACAGAACAGGTAGTTTCTATAGGGATTAATTCTTAATTAGACCACAGAAATTCATTTCGAAGGCTCTGGAACACAGTGGAGAGTCAATAAGTCATTTCTGAATCTGACTTTGTGAAAAAGCAGATATTAGTCAAAGGCTAGTTCCGCTATCTACAGCTTGAGAAACTGAGTTTAGTGACCTTCTGGGATTCTGTATCTTTCATTGCTAAGTGGAGTAGGATTTGTACTTTATGGTGAGAGGTACTGTGTGTAGTCATGAACACTAAGGGTGCTGGTGCCTGTCAGACCTGTCCCTCCACTCGTGAGCCACAGGGCAGGGAGTAAATCACTGAGCAATTTTCACCTGGCACTGCCACGATGGAGTTGGGGTTATTGGACAACCGAAGCAACCCGCAGAACCTGAGGTAAGCTCCTGTGCAGGCTGGCTGGGAAACGTCAGTTGGCAGATCCCTGAGAAACAGACTCTACTCTTGTTCCATCTTCAGGTAAGGAAGCCCCTGTTTGGCTCAGCTTTGATTACCTCTACCATAGCTGAATATCCATGTTCCTCCCACCAAACTCATTTGTTGAAACCTCGTCCCACTGTGATGGAATTGGGAGCTATGGCTTTTACAAGGTAACTAGGTCGTGAGAATGGAGCCTTCCTAATGGGGCTTGTACCCTTCTAAAAGAGACTCCTGTCATGTGGTATCATAGAAAAAAATGATTGTCTGTGAGTCAGGAACCAAGTCCTCACCAGATACCAAATCTGCCAGTGCCTGATCTCAGCTTCCAACCTTCAGAACTATAAGAAATAAGTTTCTGGTATTGATAAGCCACCTGTCTATGGTGTTCTATCAGATCAGTCCAGATGGACTGAGTCACTCTTTCTCTAACCCAATCAGCCATGGCCAACAATAATCAAGTTGTGGAGGAAAGAGTTAAGGGAACCCTAGTGAGACAGCTGGAGCAATGCTGTAGGTGACGATGGAGTGACATTAAACTCTTGTGCTCCTTCAGGCATGTAGTAGGCTCTTGGTGTCACATTAGCTCATAGTTGCCCTGCATGTCTGCTAGCTTGCTGAACTTGTGCTTCACTTGATAGGAGAGAGAGAAGTATACGCAACTTTTATGCGTACATGCATGAAGAGAGTACAGGGAATCCCAACATCAAGACACTAATTAAAATCAACTATAAATTAATTACATAAAAGTCAACAGAGGAGAGAGAGAGAGGAAAGGGAGGGTAAGAAGGGGAAAGTGCTAGGGACTAAATTAGAGCAAATTATGCTCTGTGCTTTTTGTGATTACATCTAAATGTATCCTATTGCTATATACAACTATAAAGAATTTTAAAAATAAAGGAATCAGCCCCGTCTTCAGGGATCTTGAAGTCTAGATGAGAAAATGGCAAGACACAGTTAAGGGTTTGATTTTATGATGCCGATCACAAGGCAAAAAGACAAAGTGGAGCACCTTCAAAGAGGGAGAGGTGTTAGTAAATGAAAGAAAATTCCCAGAGACAAATAGAAGTGTTGTAGGAAAAATAATTTGGAAAAAATTGATTTTGAGGCTAGACGGGAAAGTGATTTTCTATTCCATTTCCTGAGCAGTCTCATACCCATAACAAAAACAGACTTATTTATAACAGCATTGATTGCCTTGTGTGTAGAGCTAAGAGTATAAAATAGGAGGAGGGTACATTCCACTTTGACAAATGCAGAGATAATAAGAAAAATGCACTCATCATTCCTCCACTGCTCCCACTGGATCTTTTCTGTTCTCCCTGACTCTCTGCCTTGCCAAACAATTTAGTTTTATCCCCACGAATGAAGCAATTTACATGATTTGAGTTTGGCTTTGTTTGTGTATTACTGAGAAATGTCCTAAGCCTCCCCCTCAATTATCTTGAACCACATTGCGAGGATTTATTTGAAAATAAATTTCAAAAAAGCACATCACAAACACACACACACACACACACACACACACACACAAGCAGATACAGTATTAGGAGACAAATTAACATTCCTACTCATCTAAGTCAGGCTCTTTGCCCATTTATAACACAGGAATAGAAACACTTCTTAATAAGACAAAAGGGCTGAGTATGAGCTAGCCTGTGGACTGTCGTCAGGGAACTGCTGCTCACCTCCAGTTTATGTGCACTCTTACGCAGGCATTTCAGCATTGCTGCATCCTGATTTCCTGCAGCGAGAGGCTGTTTCATAACGAACAGTCCTGCAGAGCATCAAGACCAAGGATAGCTTGGACATGACACCTTCAAAGGAGGTGTCTGTTCTAGCTCAGAGAATGAAGGGGTGTGTGTGTGTGAGAGAGAGAGAGAGTGTGTCTCTGTGTGTGTGTGTTTGTGTGTGTGTGTGTGTGTGTGTGTGTGTGTGTGTGTGGTGTTATAATAAGGTTATTTAAGGATCCTCCTTAAAAGAGCTACTGGGGGGCTGGAGTGGAGGCTCAGCGGTTTCAGCGCTTGCCTGGCAAGCGTGAGGACCCAGGTTCAAACCCCAGCACCACTTACACAATTAAGTGTTGGAGCAACAAAGGCCATGTGAAAAACTAAATAAAGTTGTTTCTCTCTTTCTCCGTCTCTCTCACTGTCCTTCTCTCTCTTAAAAAAAAAAAAAAAAAAAAAAAAAAAGAGAGCTACTGGTCCAGGAAGAATAACACTGACCTTGACTTCCCCTCATCTATCAAAAAAGAAAAAAGAAAAAAAACAAAGATGCCTTGCTGTATTCTAGTCATTTAATACCTACCCGTACTTACTGAGTACTAGTATTGTTATCATCATTCTGTACATGAGAAAAACTAAGGCAGACAGAGGTTAAGAAAATTGCCCAGATAAAAAAGCAGGTTCATTCTGGAGACGGGATCTGATGTGGTTAGTACTCTTAATCCCTTCATTGTACTTGCTGAAGAAATTGGAGATCCTCCCTCTCCTACACCAAAGTATATGACAACCTAAAAACAACCTTGGGAGTTGGAAAGTATTTTGATTTTAATCTCCATTTAAAAGGAAACAGAGAAATATAATGAAAAGACTATGGAGCTTTAGAGACAACCAGACCTATTCAACTCTAGATTCTGACCCTTGTTGGCCGTGTGGTCCTAAGCTAGCCACTTCCATATTCAATTATCTCTTAGGTTGCTATCAGGTATAGAGATCATACATGTAATATGCCCAACACATGGCAACTGGACTCTAAAATGAAACTTGCATTACTTACCAAAGCTTGGGATAAGTCAGTGATCAGCCCAAGGTCATGCTAAGTAGTACAGGGAACAGAAATTTTACACCAAAGTCTCTGATGCTAATCTTGTCTTCCTCCCTAGGGTGCCCATTATAGCACTTAGGCAACTGCCTGTTGTTGGTAATGGACAGTGCCAAAAATAGAGCAGGTGCTCTTAGATACCTTTATGTGTGGTATACATTTACATCTTTTTATGAACTTCTTTTCTTCTTAAGTCACCTTGGGGAAAAAAGTTTAAAGTTGTTGGTTACATTTACCATTAAAAAATCTGCCCAGGGGCTGGAGCGGTGGCTCAGCGGTTTTGGTGCTTGCCTGGCAGGCACGAGGACCCAGGTTCAAACCCCAGCACCACGTACACAACTAGGTGTTGGAGCATCTAAGGCCATGTGAAAAACTAAATAAAGTTGTTTCTCTCTCTTCTCTGTCTCTCTCACTGTCCCTCTCTCTTTATAAAAAAAAAAAATCTGCCCAAATTCCCAACTTACAGTCCATGATCTGACTACTGTGCAAGACTACAATTGGAAGGGAAGTTAGAGGGGCTCATTTATGCCTGTGCAGCTCAAATCCTGCAAAGAAACTCTGCTCAAAGGACATGGGCCATTTACCTTGTAGGTTGTAGCTACTGTCCTGTGGATTGGGCCAGAAGTCCACCTGAGACCTCTCAATACTCCAGGTTGCATTCATTTCTGTCTGATGGACAATTTATTCCTTTTACAAAAGGTAATAATCTTTCTTAGCTCCATTTAAAAGTGAAATCAAGCTGATATGGAAAACAAAGAGCAGAGGCAAAGAGGAAATTCCCATCAACCAATGACCCTGACTCAGCAGGAACATGGTACTTTGTACCATGAGCCACAGTATATGAGGACAACCACACAGCCTGGAGCTTCAAGAGACCTTAATCTAAACCATAATTAGAAACACATTTTGCAATTCCAACCCAACAAACACAGGTATAAATGTTTAAAACAAAAATTTTATGAAATAATTCCTATTTTTACCACATGTGATGCATTCCAATATTGCCTGTTCTTCTTATCCACTTTGTTTATACTACCTCCAAATAAGTTCATTTCTAAAGATGTTAATGAATCACAACATGTCATTTAGGTGGAAAGAAAGCTGCTTTGGAGAATGTTTCTTTCAATACCAGACACAATGCCCATGCAAACTCTGATTCATCCAAGCATAAAGTCATCTTTTAAAATGTCACAGTCTGATATGGCTTTTGCAGCCAAATGGATGGAGATGGAAAAAATTATGCTAAGTTAAGTATCCAAATCTCAGAGACTCAAGGGCTGAATGGTATCTCTCATCTGTGGAAGCTAGAATACATGGGGAAGAGGTATATTAGATGGCTAACCTAACAATAATTTCAAATTGTATGATTCTCAGCGTAATAGAGAGATAGGTCCCTAGGATACTTGGAGGAGTAGGGAGAGAGATGGGGAGGGGGAGGGTGTATGAAGAACTCCTAGGAGACTGGAGAGTGGGAATATGGGGGAACCATCTCAGAAGCAGATGTCATTCCTCCACAAGATACCCATTTAATGCAAGAGTTCTTGGGGGAAACAGCAACAGGGGAAACCCAAGCTGAGCATCCATGATTTGGCATTACCACTGGATAACTAAGTATATACACATTGGTTATTGATGGCTTGAAAATGTTTCCCCCTCAATATCTCTATATACATCTAATAAAAAAACTTAAAAAATTAAAAAATAAAAATGTCACAGTCATTTCAGAAACTTGAGTTTACTAATAATGATGAAATAGTAATAGTAATATTCACCTACCATTTTGAGCGCCTGTTATGTATGGTATCTTGTGCATATGTTTCAAATCTACATGTTATTTAATCGACACAATGAGTCTTTTTTTATTAGTGCATATCGATTGTACAGAATAATGAGTTTCATTTGTCTTTAGACAGTTCTATTATTACTTCCATTTTACAGATGAGGAACTGAAAGACCAGCTCACAAAGGGTCACCTGGAGCTTTGTTGTTTGCAGTTAATCTATTAATCATTATTTCATCTAATCTATTTGGCATTCCACTGTTTGCAATGGAGAGGACACTGGGGATCAAGACATTTGTTTTGTTTTCTTTTCCCCTTAGATGTCACTTTACCTGGCACTTGTCAAAATAAAGAAATGCTGCAAAGACCCAGTAAGTGTACACCTCACACAGCTGCAAGCAGAGTAGATTGTCAAAAAAAATGTTTTTGATTGAATGAATGAATAATTGAATGAGTGAATGAATGAAAGTAGTCACCATCAGGACAAGATTATATCAGTGCCTTACACGTTGCTAAGGAATATTGTCTATTGACTCTATAATACTTAACAGATATAAGTTTTGTGTTGGCTGTGACCTGCATATATTCTTCAAGGTTAATCCTCCAACACATGGCATAGAGATGGCATGTAATCATCGTTTAATATATAGGCTGAATAAATAAGTCATCATGAATAATTAGGGACACTTGTGCCCATTGTACTAAATGTATCCATTTAACTATTACTCCTTGAGCCCTGGTGCCTGCTGCCTCTGTCCTTGGTTCTGAAACGATGAGGCTTTTCTCTCACCCCATTCCAGTCCTTAAGAGTAGATTTGCATGTTTACATAGAATTTCATGTTATTCTTAGGTTTTCCACAAATGGGAAGAATAAAATCTGCAGCACACACAGTCCTGCTTGCTCAACATTGACAGGCTGCATGAATTTTTATGGGGTACAAATAATAAATGGAGATAATTATGCAGAAGGAGCTGAGGCAGAAAATGCAGGACTGGCTGCTGAACATGTAAGCACACAATAACTGAGGAATTCCACTGAGTTCCAGGCAGCAAAGGGGACTGCAGACCCCCAAGGAATAGAATGAGTACTGTTAGTTGACAGAAGAGGTAGTTACTCCAGAAAGTCTTTTGTTTTCTGTTTTGTGCTTTGTTTTGTTTTAAGCCATTGACTTAAAGGAAAAAAGAGAAACATTTAGAGAATCATCATTCCTAAAATCTCCCCACTGGGAAAGTCTGTTCTTCACAGGAAATACTTACCTTAGCTTTATTCACACGCCCACAAATATACAAGTCTCCATAGATCCTCAAAGGTTTATGTAAGACTACTATTTTTCCAGAAGTCTCTTTTTCTCTGGACATCTGTTTTAAGATTCATGACCTTCAAAAAGAGTCAATAATCACTTAACCATTGTTGTAGAACTCTGAACTACATCAATGCATGCCTTTGGTTACCTAATATGTATAAAATGCTGTGCTTAAAAATGGTATGCATATTGTCTCTTTTAATGGGAAAGATAACCCTGTGAGGAAGGCACTTTTATTGTCCCCATCTTCTAGGTGAGGATTTGACTTAGTGCAGAGACCAGACTGCAACCTCAGCAGCTCCAACTCCAAATCCCCCAACTCCATGACACTAGGATGTTCTGGGTAAATTTCATCCAGTTAACTGTCTATATGACTTTGGGTGAATTATTTATCTCCTCTAATTCTTTCATTATGCTCTTACAAGTTGAGTTAATAATAATAACCATTTCATTGTGTTGTAATGAGGATTAAATGTAAAAGTTTAACAGAGTGTATGTCACATATAAAGTAGGCAATAAACCATAACTACAATTATTTAGCCCCACTACTTAATTTCCTATTACTACATTTTACAGATCAGGAAAGTGAATCCCAAAGTTGTGCGACTTGCCCAAAGCCACATGACTGATGAAGACCACTCAGGAATGGATCTCAAGCCTCCAGCTGAATTCAGGGTGATCCATGCTACACCTCATCTCATCCAACACCAGGAAGGAAACCCTTCTGCCTCATCAGGACAAAAGCCAGGCGGAAACAAGAAAAACCCTCAATCCAAACATCATTGAGTGTATTTGTAAACCCTTTAAAATGGGCATTAAACAGCTATACACCTTCTGTGGCTGTTTTATTTTAGAGCAGTAAACTTTTATTCAGAATGAAACATTGTGGAGATTCATTTATGTAATGAAGAATATCAGATTGGACAGATTTAATGCCATAACTACCAGATACTGGGCTTTTGATAATAATTTTTAAAAAGTATAGGGAGAGAAATTGGAACATTTTCCCCAAAATATACTTGGCCTAAATTGGAGGTTTGTCCATAATTGATTTTCTTAATTTCTGTTTTTTTAGGATAGAGGGACAGTGGGAGACAGTAAGAGAGAGAGAGAAACAGTTTTTATTTAGTGTTTCACGTAACTTTCGTGGCTCTGAGACATCAGTTGGTATGTGGTGCTGGGGTTTGAACTCGCATACTTGCACATACCGGGCAGTCACCTTAACCGCCAAGCCACTACTCCAGTCCTTAATTTCTTTTTCTTATAATTTATTTTTCAATTCATTCAATATAGTCTTACATATTGCAGGGAATCATTGTTACATATTCATGCATAGGTGGATATTGACAAAGTTAAGGCCAATTCTAGACCAGGATCTCCCCCACTTTGACCACTCCCTGCTCTCATGTCTCCCCTGCTTTACCCCCATGTTATAGATAGAAATAAGCATATAATTGTGCATTAATTTTTGAATTGTCTGATCCTCTCTGCCAGCCTATGTACAGTTGGGCTGCTCATGGGAGTCAAGTGTTCCCAGCAGCATTGATAACCCCCCTAATCCCTCCCTCTTGCTGCATTGGTAACTCCGTAATCTCTCCCTCACCTCCCAGCCTCCCTCCCTTCTACCCCCAGCTTCATAATTATGGTTCCCCCTGCTTTTGTAAAAATTCACCCATATTGAGTTTATTTTTGAGCTTAGCTAACTTTCAATCTCAGATTTTACTTAAGCTTCCACATATGAGAGAAAACATTCAGTTCTTAAGTCTCTAAGTTTGGGATATTTCACTCAGCATAATTTTTTCCATCTCCATCCATTTGGCTGTAAATGCCATGATATCATTTCTAATAGCAGATATATAAATAAATAAATATATATATATATATGCATATATATATAAAACATTCACAGTTTTTAAATCCACTTGTCTACCAAGGGGCATCTGGGGTTGGTTCCATAGTTTAGCTATTGTAAATTGTGCTGCTATAACATTGATACAGGTGTGTCTCTGTAGTATGCTGATTCTAGCTCTTTTGGGAAAATACCCAGGAGTGGGATAACTGGGTCATAAGGTGGTTCCAACCCTAATTTTTTGAGGAGTCTCAACACTGCTTTCCAGAGTGGTTGTACAAGCTTTCAGACCCACTAACAATGTGATAGTGTTCCTTTCTTCCTATAACCCCTCCACCATCTGTTATTTCTCATATTCTTAATTTTTGCCAATCTGACAGAAGTGAGGTGCAATCTCTGTGAAGTTTTGATTTGCATTTCTCTGATGGCTAGTTATGTAGAACATTTTCTCATATATTTATTAGCTTTTTGGACTTCCTCCATTGAGAAGTTTGTTTAGTTCCCTAGCCCATTTTATTGATTGGATTATTTGTGGTTTTGGTATTCAGTCTTTTGAGTTCTTTTTATATTCTGGATATCAGCCCTCTGTTGGAGGTGTAGCAGGCAAAGGTTTTCTCCTATTCTGCAGGTTTTCTCTTGACACTCTTGACTGATTCTTTAGTTGTGCAGAAGCTTTCAATAATGCATCCCACTTATATATTCTTGGTTTTAATTCTTGTACTATGAAAGTCTTGTTAAGGAAGGTGATGCCAACACTGATGTCATGGAATGTTAATCCAATATTTTTTCTTCTAGTAATTGTATAGTTACTGGTTTAATTGCTAATTATTTGATCCATTTTGATTTGATTCTTATGCAGTGTAAGAGATAAGAATCTAATTTCAGTTGTCTGCATATGGCTATCCAGTTCATCCAGCACCATTTATTAAACAGGCTATCTTTTCTCTATACTGCATTTTGCCCCCTCTGTCAAATATCAGATGGTTAAAGAGTTATGGGTTTGTCTCGGTATCTTCTTGTCTATTCCGTTGGTCTTCATGTCTGTTTTGATACCAATACCATGCTGTTTTTGTTACTATAGCCCTATGGTATAATTCTAGGTTAAGTATTGTGACACTTCCTACTTCCTCTTTCTTGCTTAGTAATGTTTTGGCTATTCTGGGTCTCCTGTTATTCCAAATGAATTTGAGAATTGCTTTTCTTTTTTTTCATTTTTTAATTTTTTATTAAAAATTTAGTTATTGTACAATTAAAATGCATTCAAAGTAACAATATGATATATATATATATAATCTTAAATTATATTTACCCCTTAGATCCCACTGTATTCTCCCATCCTCACCATTTCCCACTTGACCCCTCCCCCCTCCTTCCTGATATATCTCTATAAGTGTCCTAGGTTATGTGTTACTACACCTTTGTTGGGTCTAGTACATGAGAGTTGACCACCTCTCATATAGGCTTAGATCTAGCTCCAGCCTCCAGAATTGAGTGAAGACATTCGACCCTTGACACTCTGTGTTAGGCTAACACTTCACTCAACACTATTTCTTCCATCACCATCTATTTACCTTCAAAGGCTGCAATGTCACTGTTTCTAATTGCTGAGTACAACTCCATGGTATATATATATATATATAACACAGTTTTAGATCCATTTATCCAATGAGGGGCATCTGTGTTGGTTTCTTAATTTAGCTAATGTAAATTGAGCTGCTATGAACATGGATATTGCTGTGTCACTGTAATGCATGGATTCTAACTCCCCTGGCAAAATACCAAGGAAAGAGATAGTTGGATCATATGGTGTGTTCATCTCGAATTTTTTGAGGATTTTCCACATTGTTTCCAGATTGGCTGTGCTAGTCTGCAGTGTGCTAGTGTTCCTATCTCTCCACAACCCCTCCAGCATCTGTTATTGTTTATATTCTTCATTTTTGCCAATCTGACTGGCATGAGGTGAAATCTTAATGTAGTTTTCTTTTGCATTTCTCTGATTACTAGGGATTTAGAGCACTTTCTCATGTATTCATTGGCTTGTTCAATGTCCTCTGTTGAGAAGTTTCTATTTAGCCCTTTGGCCCATTTACTGATTGAGTTGTTTGTGTTTTTGAGGTTGATATTTTTGAGGGTTTTATAAATTCTGCATATTAGTCCCCTGTCAGAAGAATCACAGGCCATGATTCTCTCCCATTCTGTAGGAAGTCTCTTGACAATTTTGGTCATTTCCTTGGCTGTGTAAAAGCTTTTTAGTTTTATGACATCCCACTCACTGATTTTTTACTTTACTTCTTTCACTTTAGGAGACATGTCAAGAAAGTATTTGCCTACCCTCAAATGCTGGACTGTTGGTACTAACTTAACTTCCAGCAGTTGCAAGGTAGCTGGTTTAATTCCTAGTTCCTTGATCCATTTTTTTTCCACATTTATTAGAAGTATATTGCGATACAGGATACAGATGAGGGGGAAACATTGTCAAAACTGTAGCAATCAATGTGTATAAACTTTGATAACCAGGGGTAATGCTAACACATAGAAAAGCTACTATGGGTTTCATCTAATGCAGTTTCCCCCAGAAGAACTCATGTGTTAAATGGGTATCTAGTGTAGGAATAACATCGGCTTCTGGAATGGTTCCCCCATCTTCCCCATCACCAGACTCCTATGAGTTCTTCATATACCCTCCCCCCTCCCCATCCCCTTCCCTCCACCTCCAAGTTACCTAGGGAGCTTTCACCCCTGTTGCACTGAAAGTCATTC
>PVKS010040676.1:0-16484 GCA_004027875.1 Aplodontia rufa
AAAGTGTTAGAATCAACATATTATAGTGATGTGGCTTCATCAATGTTTATAGCAGCTCAATTTACTATAGCTAGACTATGGAACCAATCCAGATGCCCCTCACTCGACGAGTGGATACAAAAACTTTGGTACATATATAGAATGGAATACTATTCGGCCATTAGAGAAGACAATATTATGGCTTTTGATATCAAATGGATGGAGATGGAAAGAATTATGCTTAGTGAAGTATCCCAATCCTAGAGACTTAAAAGCCGAATGGTTTCTCTCATCTGTGGATGCTAGAATATATGGGGAAGCAGTAGGGTAGACGGCTAACCTAACAATACTTCAAATTGAATGACTCTCAGAGTAATAGGGGGATGGCTCCCTAGGATGCTTGGAGGAGTAGGGAGGGGGATGGGGAGGGGGAGGGTGTATGAAGAACTCATAGGAGACTGGAGAGTGGGAAAAGGGGGAACCATCTCAGAAGCTGTTGTCATTCCTCCACAAGATACCCATTTAATGCATGAGTTCTTCTGGGGGAAACTGCAACAGGTGAAACCCAAGGTGATCATCCATGTTTTGGCATTACACCTGGATAACATAGTATATATACATTTATTACTGCTGGTTTGATAATGTTTCCCCCTCAATTTTATCTCTATGTACTTCTATTAAAAAAAAATAAAAAAATAAATTTGAAATTTAAATGTATAATTTTGAAGAGAAAAATAAAGCATTTATTACTTTGATTATCCATTTAGAGTCAATATGGCAATATGATATTGGTTTTACTGTCACTGCATAAAGTGGGGAAAGAAAATAATGAATTCAGGAATTCCAATCCCAGCTCAAATGCTGCATCATTGACTGAAAATGTTACTCATATGCTCTAAAAGAAACCCTTTACCCACTGTAACTCTAGGACCCAAATTGCTGAAAAACAAATGCAGAATCTCATAGTTTAATTGGTTAAATTATAACATAAGTTGAACTCCCAGTCTCTTAGGCTGTCTGCTATTAAATTGAGGGCATTGGTTGGGAAAGAATGGGATTCTGTAAATTGCAATGGGTATATGTACAAATATCCTGATGAAGTGGAGGACATTGAGCCTCTAAATTCTGATAAAACAATGAAAGAGGCTGCTCTAGGTGGCAGCATGGACTTATCTGGCATTTCCTGAGGAAACAGTAAGAGCTCCCCCTGTCTTCCATGCAAGACAATGATGATTCCTGGAAAACACCTGTTACCTCTCTTTGCTTCAAGGCCTAAAATTAGACTCCCATCCAAGCAGGTCACTAAAGGTACCTTATAAAACTGTGATCTTAAAAGAACAACTTGAGTTTTTAAATTAATAGAGACAGAAATCTGGGGAACCTCTGTAGGAATGAATACTAAACATGTTTGGAATAATGATGGAAAGAAAGTAAAAGTTACTTTAGGTCATATTTATTGATATAAATTGGGGCTCACTAAGCAAAGATCCTGCAGTTAGTATTGCAGCATGAGGAAGTGGGAAAATTTCAAAATTTTGCTGTGTTGATTGGCTGAGACACAGACCAAAGGTGGCCCACAATGGGTAAGTTGGAAATAATGTACCTACCTTGGTTTAGTTTTTAGGTAGACATTCAAAGACTGTAAGAGATTAAAATTTTAAAGTGGATTTGTCAGAAAACATATCTTTTAATAATTCTATGAGAAAAAAATTGTGTTTTTTGTTTTCTGAGAGAGAGAGAAAGAGAGAGTGAGATAGAGACACACACACACACACACAGAGTCTATTTTATTTTATTTTTTTTTCATCTGTTTTTTGTTTTTCCAACACTTAGTTGAGAATGTGGTGCTGGTGGGATTTGCTGGGATTCAAATCTGGGTCCTTACACACACTAGGCAAGTGCTACACTTCTGAGCCACCTCTCCATCCCCCAAGAAATAAAATTTGTGAGAGGAGCCCTGGCATCCTTGAAGGGCTGTATGATTGCTTTTCTTTGTTGATCAGGTCTTACGGTGGGAATGGAATTTGCAAAATCTAAATGCAATGGGATTCATTGGATTCATTAAGATATGTACTCTATGTCTCCTGTTTCCCTGTGTTCACTCTCTCTGCCCTTATCTCTATTTTCCAGTTCTCCCATCCTAACTCTTGCTTTCCTTGACTTGTAGCAATCACTCCAATCTCTGCCTTCACTTCTACATGGCCTCCCTCCCTGAATCTCTGTGTCTCTTATCTCTCCTTTCTCTGATAAGACATTGTTCATTGATTTAGAGTTCACCCTCCTAAATCCTGAAAGATTTTATCTTAAGATTTGTAATTATTTGCATCTATAAGGACCTTATTCCCATCTAAGGTCACATTTGTAGCTACTGGGCTTTAGGACTTGGACTTTTCTTTTGGGGGCCTCTATTCAACCCTCTACAACATCTCAAAATAGAAGATCACACTAAGGAAAAAACAGTTTTAATTTATAAACTTTAAGTACTTATAGAGCACTGAAAATATGCAATATAACTGGCTAAATAAGGACTTTATTATTAAACAGAAAGGAATTTCAGAAATACTGCAAGGGAAATTCTAAAAATGGTCTAGAACTAAAAATACTAATTGATCTCAGCAAAACTCAGGAGTAAAGAAGAGCTAAGGGAAGTGAATATATTTCAATCTGCTCCCTTGTTGGAAGGATGATGAAAGCAGTGGAAAAATAGCAAATCTTGTTGAAGAATTAGTTGGAGGCTTCTTTTCATATATCAGACACTAAGTGCTAGATTATGAGATGCAGAAAATGAATGGGAAGTTTTATGCACCGCAATAAGAAAAAAAAATTAGTGATAACTTGATTAACTCACCCTCCACCAAAAAAAGCAATACTGCAAAACAATGATATAATAAAATGAAAGAAATAAAATATATTAAGAATATTATTACAATTGCAGCTATATATAAAATTATTATATAAATTTAATACAATTACAGATGTATTTCCAACATTAATTTTAAAAATATCAATATCAGAAATATTGTAATTCATTATGAAGAATAAATATCCTGGGGAGAAGCAAAGACCTTACCTAACCTTATCTGTCACAACATAATATAAAACCTTTGAAATAAAATAAAAGTCAAATAACACAATTTAAAATCACTGAAACAAAAGAAATGTAAAGTTTATGCTGGAAAAAAGAAAACAAATGGACTGCAGCAGTGGTTCAGTTATTATGGAGCTTGCTTGGCAAGTGCAAGGACACACGTTTAAGCCCCAGCACCATTTTACACAGCGAGGTGTCAGAGCAACAAAAGTCACATGAAAAACTAAATAAAATTAACTCTCTCTCTCTCTCTCTCTCACTCTCACTCGCTGTCCCTCTCTCTTAAAAAAAGAAAATAAATCAGAGAAATGATATAGAAAATCAAGATATAAGCTCCAGTATTTATGATGTTCATATGCAGCAATATTGGTACTTCAATTTAGTAGGGGAAGATGGTTCATCCATTAAATGGTGATACACAATTTCCCATTCAAAAAGTAAAGTTAAACTCCTATTACATAAGGTGCAAAATCCATTTTCCAGAGCAAGAAGAGAGACCCTGCAGAATGGGAAAAATTTTTCCAGCTATTCCTCCAACAGGGGATTAATATCCAGAATATATAAATAACTCAAAAGATATACTATCAGAGAAATAAATAATCAATCCATAAATGTGAAAATAATCTAAACAGACATTTCTCAAAAGAAGACATACAAATGGCCATCAAATATATGAAAAAATGTTCAACAATTTTAACCAATCAGGAAATGCAAATCAATAATATACTGACATTTCTTTTCTTCTCACTCTAGTTATTATGGCAATTATCTGGAATACAAATAAAAATAATTGTTGGTGAGAATGTAGGAAAAAAGTACACTTAAATGTTTTGCAACTCCAAATTAGTATAGCCACTCTGAAAAAAAGTATGGAGACTCCTCAAAAGACTAGGAATGGAACCACTATATGACCCAACTCTCCCATCCCTTGCATATAATAGTGATAAACTATAAATATATATGATAATGTTTATAGCAACACAATTCACAATAACCAAGTTATGGGACCAGCCTGGGTAGATATTGACAGATGAATGGAAAACGGAAATATGGTGTATACACACACACACACACACACACACACACACACACGAGCTTCACTCTGCCTTAAAAAAGAGTAAAATTATGTCATTGGCTGATAAATGGATAGAACTGTAGAACTTCATACTAAGGGAAATAAGCCAGACTCAGAAGTCAAGGGTGGAGTGTTTTCTCTCAGATGTGGAATCTAGAGTGAGGAGAGGAGGGATTAAAAAAAGGGATTGTCATGCAAGGAGAATGGAGACCAATTGAGTAGGGGAAGGGGATTGAGAGGGAGGGAGGAAGTGAAGACATGGGGATATAGTGGGGAGTGAAATCTGCCCAAATTATGCTATGTCCATGTATGAATCTAGCACATGAATCCTGCATTTGTACAAAATTAAAATGCATGAATTATAATAATAATAGTAGTAGTAACAATAGAGTGGTACAGTTGTATCAGGAGGAGGAAGAAAGGCAGGGAAAGGGTAATTAGATTGATAAAATTATGTGCATGTACAAATACGGCATAATGAGTTCCATTGTTATGTATAATTATTATGTACCAATAAAAATTTTTGAAGATTGCTGGGCAGTTCTTGCCGGAAGTGGAGAGCGGCTGAGCGCAGTCCCGAGGTGGTTCATTATGGCTGACATGCAAAATCTGGTAGAAAGATTAGAGAAGGCAGTGGGCCTCCTGGAGGCGGTATCCCATACCTCTGACATGCATGGAGGGTATGGAGACAGTCCTTCAAAAGGAGCAGCTCCATATGTGCAGGCATTTGACTCGGTGCTTGCCAGTCCTGTGGCAGAGTACTTGAAGATCAGTAAAGAGATTGGAGGAGACGTGCAGAAACATGCAGAGATGGTCCACACTGGTCTAAAGCTGGAGCGAGCTCTCTTGGTTACAGCTTCTCAGTGCCAGCAGCCAGCCGGTAACAAGCTTTCTGATCTGTTGGCACCCATCTCGGAGCCGATTCAAGAAGTGATAACCTTTCGGGAGAAGAACAGAGGCAGCAAGTTGTTCAATCACCTGTCTGCTGTCAGTGAAAACATCCAGGCCCTGGGTTGGGTGGCTATGGCTCCCAAACCTGGTCCCTATGTAAAGGAAGTGAATGATGCTGCCATGTTTCATACAAACCGAGTCCTCAAGGAGTATAAAGATGTGGATAAGAAACATGTGGACTGGGTCAAAGCTTACTTGAGTATAGGGGCAGAGCTGCAGGCTTACATCAAGGAGTTCCATACCACTGGACTGGCCTGGAGCAAAATGGGGCCTGTGGCAAAAGAACCTAGTGGATTGCTATCTGGACCCTCTGCTGGTTCTGGTCCTCTGTCTCCCCCACCAGGCCCATCTCCCCAACCAATCCCCAGAGTTCAGGCTCTGATGACCCTGCTTCCCGCTCAGTACCATTTGCGCAGATGAATCAGGGGGAGAGCATCACACATGCCCTGAAGCATGTATCTGATGATATGAAGACTCACAAGAACCCTGCCCTGAAGGCTCAGAGTGGCCCAGTAAGAAGCGGTCCCAAACCATTTTCTGCACCTAAACCCCAAACCAGTCCATCCCCCAAGCCAGCCACAAAGGAGCCAGCTCTACTTGAACTGGAGAGCAAGAAGTGGAGATTGGAAAATCAAGAGAATGTTTCCAACCTGGGGATGGATGATACAGAACTGAAACAGATGGCTTACATATACAAGTGTGTCAACACAACATTGCAAATCAAGGGCAAAATTAACTCAACTACAGTAGATAACTGTAATAAACTTGGTCTGGTATTTGATGATGTGGTGGGCATTGTGGAGACAATCAACAGTAGGGATGTCAAAGTTCAGGTAATGGGTAAAGTGCCAACCATTTCTATTAACAAAACCGATGGCTGCCATGCTTACCTGAGCAAGAATTCCCTGATTGTGAGATAGTCAGGGCCAAATCTTCTGAGAAGAATATCCTCATTCCTACAGAAGGCGGTTTCTTTAACGAGTTCCCAGTTAACTTTTATGCCTGTGAATAACACTCAGGTACTATTTACCAAATAATTCCACATAGTTGCTCACTCTCGGAAATCTGTCCCACTAAATAAGAGCCTGGTATAGAAGTGCTATGTATATAATTGTGCCCCCTCCTTCAAAAATAGTTCGAATGTTAAAGTCCTAAACCCTTAATGTGATGATAGTTGAACATGGGGCCTTTAGGTTAGATTAGGTGGTGAGGGTGGGGTTTTTAAAAGGGGATGGTGCGCCTATAATTAGAAATACAAGAGAACTCTTTCTCTACTTGCAAACACTGAGGAAAAGACCTTGTGAGCTCCTGGTGAAATGGTGGCCATCCAAAAGCCAAGGAGGTAGCCCTCACCATATTGGCAACTCCATCCCAGATTTCCAGCCTCCTGGAATAAAATAAACTGTGAGAATATGAATTTCTGTTGTTTAACCTACTTTGTCTAAATGACTAACAGGATATGAACACGTGAACAAAGATTTCTTTTTCAACCTAATTTGTGTGAAGAAAATCTTGAGAACATTGAATTCCCAATAAATTACAGTACCTTCACATCATGAAATACTTTGCGGCCATTGAAATTTAGTAAAAACTATTATGAGAAAGATATGGCTGAGCTGGAGGAATTCACACCAGGAACTGTTAAGTGGGAATATCATGTTTTATTTATTTATTTATTTAGAGAGGGACAGTGAGAGAGAGAGAGAGTTCAAGAGAGAATCAATTTTACCTAGTTTTTCATGTGGCTTTCATTGGTCTGACATCTCGTTGTACATGTGGTTCTGGGGTTCAAACCCATGTCCTCACGCATGCCAGGCAAGCACCAAAACTGCTGAGCTACCGCTCCAGCCCCAAATATCATATTTTTAAATAAATAGTTAATAAAATTAATGAACAGAATTGCAGATGTGACTTTTATTGCTGCGACAGAATGTTAGTAGCTGTGACACAGCTTTAGAAAAATTGAAGCAAGATAACTTAGGTGAAGAACACATATGATTTTATAAAGCCAGTTTTGCTTGTTCAGAGAAAAAAAAGGAAAAGCAAGATAAAGAAGAGACTTAAAATTAACAAAACAACACTAAAAATATTCCAGCAGGGAATTCCCCATCAAACTGAAGATGAGCACATGACCCAGCAATTCCTCTACTGAATTCACACCCTAAATTAAATTGTGTCCTTTCATATCAGGAAACATAAACAAAATTTTTTACAGCACCATTTTGATAATAAGTAAAATTAAAATTATTCAAATACCATCAACAGTAAAATGGACCACTGAATTTTAATATATTCATATAAGTGAATTCTGCTAAGCAGTGCTTTTCATCACACATCAGAATCACCTGAAGCACTTATAAAACACATGCTTCTGCTCCCCACCTCCACTATAGATCTATTGCCAGACAGCATGTCTAAAGGGCATCCAAGAGAACCCTAATGCCAATGGTTGAATGACCATAGTTTGAGTGGCTCTGCTATGAAGTCATAATAGTAGACATCCACAGTTGCATGTGATAAAAATGAATCTCACCAACTAATCAGTGGAAAGCGTAACTCACACCTCCAAACTATATACAGTATGAATTAATTCACATAACATTCAAGTAGGCATAAATATACTATATTTTAGGGGTATAATCGTAGGTGATAAACCTAAAGAAAAGTGTGGAAACGATTATCACCAAAATTGGAATAATGATTATGCCAGGAGACAGATACAAACACAGAAGGCACATAGGAATGTTGACTTCTGAAAGTGTCCTTTTACTTTACCTGGTATGTTTTCATGGATGTTGACATCATAATTATTTTTCAGTCTAATTATTATTTTATTTGTTATTCTATATGTTTTATGCAGTCTTCTGGTTTGTTATCATAATATAAAACTATAAGATATGAAATAATGATACATTTATACACATGTATGTCTATTGCATATATGTCTATTGCAAATATTTGAATGAATAAGGACCAGGCATAGGAGGATTGGCCCTAAGGGTCTTTAATCTACCTCCTGATCCTTTGTTCTATTGTACCTTGCAGTGCTCCACAAATCTTTGGTCAATCTGTAATCAGAACCTAAAACTTCTCTCCAGTGGTCATGCTCAAATGCCTTCCTCCACATAGAATGTCCTCTTCCAGTTTCTATCAATTAAAATTGTACATTACCTTCAAGATAAAACTTCAATGCTGTCACATTTCTTCAATTGGGATGCACTGCAGACATTTCCACATGCTTCCTCCTTTCCCACTTCTGATTTTTCATCATTCTTTGTTTTCCTCTAGGTTTATATCTGTGATAATTTGTTTATATATCTGTCCTCTTGTTTTGCCAGGAAGCAATATTAGACAGAAAATCCAAAGGTTTTAAATACAAAGTACTATATTTTATTTTTTGATCCCTAACTGCCATATAATTAAATTGAAATAATTGGAATATTTTTTGACAAAATATGTTTCCCTCATTATATCATTAGATGCAGTCAATGGTGCACAGGAAGATAGATAAATAGATGATAGAAAGATGATAGAATTAAATTATATAGATAAATATATACATGTAGGCAATGCTCTCATTTCAATGTAGAATATTCAACTTTGCACATAGTAGGTTGCTTTGGAACCCACCAAAACCCATGTTGAAATTTAATACCCAAAGTAAGAAAATAAGATATGGAAGCAGGTGGGACCTTCAAGAGGTGAATGGAGCAGGACATTACTCTCACAAATGGACTAATCCATTCATGGATTAATGGGTTACTGAATTATCCCAAGACAAGTGCATAGGTTATAAAAGCCAGTCAGGGTGTTTTTGTGTGTGTGTTGCTCTTGCTATATGATTCCTTGTACTGCCTCAGTGTACTGCAGAGAATTCCCACTAGCAAGAAGGTCCTCACCAGATATAGTCCTTGACTTTGAACCATCCAGTCTCCACAGCCATGGGCTGAATAAATTTTTACTCTTCATAAATTACTTAGTGTGTAGCATTTTTATATAGCAAGAGACATGGATCAAGTTACTAAGTACTCCAGTCTTCTTCATTCTTACATTTGCTCAACAAATAGCTATAGGTACCTAGCATGAGGGCTGTGCTAGGTGTTTGGAATTCAATAAAGAACAAGACAGCCGGAGTTACTGCACTCAAGAATTTATGTCAGGGATGGCTCCTTCCTTAATCTACAGTTGTACACATGTGTTTTCCTCTCGTTATGTCTACTAGATAATCTGTGAACATATTATTTTTCAGCTCTGAAATTTCTCATAGATGCAATGTTCACCTTAACATTTACTTGTACCTAGATGAATTCAATAGCTTATCTTTTCCAAAATAAATTCTGAGTCTTCAGTTTCTTCCCTAAATCTGTCTTCCATATTGAAATCTGACAAAGCTTTCCAAAATACATGGTGCTGAACATTACAAACTTGGAGTGGTTGACTGTGTGATTCATGGATGGATGAACTGATGTCAGTCTCACCATATACAGTATCTTCTGGCTATTGATTGTATAATATTTAAGTTCTTATTAATTTCAGAGACATTTAGTCCACTCACCTTACTCTTCAATACTGCACAATTACCAACTACTCCTTTCACTGTCCTCCAAACACAGCATGCTCTTTTATTCAATTATATGACCAATATTTTTTAATACATGCCTTTCTACTCTTGCTTATTGCTAATTTCACCTAGACACCCACCAACCTGAAATATATTTCATTTTCTCTGTTCCTCTTCCAAACCAAATAGTCCCTCTTAGGTCAATCCCAGGGCTAAGCTTGTTAAGCCACAAAGCTTGTTATCAGGGTTCTAGAAAATTAATTTAAAGGTAAACATTGTGTCTATGGGAGATTTCAGAGCTGAAAACTAATATGCAACCTATTCACAGATTGTTTAGTAGGCATAATGAGGGGAAAGGCAGACATGTACCACTGTAGATTAAGGTGCCATCCCTGACAGAAATCCTTGAGTGCAGGCACTACGACTAACTTGTTCTTTATTAATCCATTTGTTCCATAAAGCAATCTAGAGCATTTACAAGCATTGTGAAAAGGTGTTGAATATAAAATTATATCTAAAACATATTAAAAACTTTCACTGAGGGCAGATTTGTAATTATTTTGAATATTATTCTGTATGCTATTTTTTTATTCTTTTACCTTTACTATTCAGATCTTTTTGATAAGAGTAGTTCATTCTACACATAGTTTCACCTACTGATGGGCATTTAGTAATACTCCTTGATAACTATTTCTGAGATCATAGATAATTTTAAAATTGTTACTGTTGCAAAGAATTTAATAAAGGCATATGTACAGGTACATAAAGGTAGCCTACACCTGGAGACAACCACACATTCCATTTGATATATATGCTGGCATGAAAACCACTAAATTGAGCAAATAGGTGCTTTTTGTTTTGTTTTGTTTTGTTTTGTTTTAGTGCTGGGGTAGAACCAGGACTTTCCCGAATGCTAAGCAAGTGCTTTACCACACACAGAGCTATATCCTCAGAACCATAGGTAATCTTGTTGAAAAATGGAGTAACAAATGTTATATGAGTACCTTTGAAAAATAATCTTGACAAAGACTGTTATTATGGGATTAGTAAATATTGAAAAGAAATGACTAAGTTTAGACCATTGTTAGACTATTGTCTAAACTTTCTGCTAAATTATATACATTTTCACAGTAGAAGAATACTGAGAAGTAATCAAATAAACCTACTGATTTTTTTGTTCTACCCATATACATAGTGGTTGTAACAATAAATAGTCATTAGTAATGACAGTGGATATCTGGTTTATGAAATTCCAGCAATGATTGGGAGCAGGTTTGAAATTCTCAAAATAAATCTAGGGTAGCTCCTTCCAATTTTAACAGGTATGTTGGGCTCCCAGGTGACACAGGCCTATAAAAATATTTATTGTATTATGGAGATAAGTATCCTTTGTCCTGTATTATGGGAAAGATTCTATTACTCATTTCAGAGCACAGCAAACATGGGTTTAATTTCACTGAGAGTCATGGCTAATAATCTGAGCTTGGGCTTTGTGTAGATTCAACATACCCTGAGTCACATCAGGAATTAAGCTTTACTTCTTCCTTTTTGAAAGGGATATGTGTACACAGTCTCTTCTGCAGTAAAATAAGAATTATAGACACACAATTCCACTACTCTTTGAGACAATACTAAGAGTATAGTGAAACTCAGAACACAGGAACCTGTAATTATCATGATTTTACTCATTGTAATCTCTAGTTCGTTGAAGATGGGCCTCAAAGTATGAAAAAGATGGCTGACAAGTTGGTAGGAGATGTGTTGCTAATGGAGTTTTGGCTCATAGTCACACAGATGTTCATATATTTGATAACAAATACATAGTTCATATATGTATATAAATAAATAAATACTCTTTTTTATAAATGTTTTCCCTAGAATATTTTTCAAACTGAATGAATTTCTTGAAAACCCAGAACTTCTGCCTAATTTGATAAAGCTATATTCATGAGCTATTCAGCTAAGGAGTACTAATTTTGGCCATGGCAAAACCTCATTTCCAGCAACAAAATCAAATTTCAAGCACCTTTTCCTGTGTGTGATGCTGAGGGTTGGACCCAGGGCCTTGAACATGATAGGAACTACCACTGAGCTATGCACCAAGCCCCAATTTCCATGCACACTCTAAATATCAGCCTTTATGAAAAAGTAATAAAACATGGAATAGTTTCCTTTTATATCTCTATCAGTAACTTCCTTATACTATTATTTTGTTTGGAATACTGGTCCAGGGAGTACATTAATTGGACTCCTCATTTCAATACGCATCCTCATCATTGGTCTTTGCAGAACCCATCAATACTGTTCTCTCAGCTATCACCTCACTGCCATTCCTGAGGGTTCCCTTTTACCCACATTTTCCCACCACTTGTTGTTATCCAACTCTCTATAGCTGCCACTTTAAAAGGTAAGAGGATTCAAACCCCAGCACTACTAAAAAAATAAATAAATATTGAAATGGGAGAATAAATTTTTATTGATGCATTATAAATAATCATAACAGTGGGATTCATAGTAATATATCTGTCCAAGCATTATTTCAGTGGTCTAATTCCTCAATACCCCTCCTCCATCTCACCAATCCCCATCCTCTATTCTACTATTCTTCCTTCTAATTTTTTGAGATCTTTTTATTCTTTTTTTTTTTTCCTCCAGAGCTTTCACGTTTGAGAGAAAGCATATGATCCCTGGTTTTCTGAATGGGTTATTTCACTTAGCATATTTTCCAGTTCCATTCACTTATCAGCAAGTGATGCAATTTCCTTCTTTCTTCCAGCAGAGTAAAACTCCATTGTGTATATATACCATGCTTTCCTTATCCATTCATCCATTGTCAGACACAAAGTTGGGGCATTGAGAATTGTACTATTATAAACCTTGAAATTAATGCAATGCTATAGTGAACTGACTTTATGCTTAGGAGTGATATAGCTGGGTCATATGGTGGTTCCATTTGAGGAACAGTCAAATCATTTCCATGGAGGTTGTATGAACCTACAATCCCATCAACAGTGTATAAGTGTGAGAAGAACAATTACTTAAAACTGAGATGATAGACATTGGTCTTGGATAGATTTTAAGGCACAAGGAAACTGGCAATAATAAATTAATGAGAAAGTTATAAAAAATAATCTGACACAATGATAGTATGACATTTGAAGGTAAATGGATGGCAATGGAAGAAATTATGCTAAGCAAAATTAGTCAAACCCAGACACTCATGAGTCAAATGTTTTCCATCATTTGTGGAGGCTAAAGTAAAACCTAGGCTTCAGTGAAAGGTCAAGCTCATATACTAGACTCATCAGTGTTGAAGCAACACATAACCTAGGGGAACCATAGATAGGTAGGGCAGGGAGGAAAGAAGAGGGAGAGGAGAAGGAGAGTTGATATGGAGAAATCTAGAGGGAGAAATAATGTAGCTTATTCTTTACTCCCCCAAGAAACCAAAAATACTTTTGCAATCATTTAATTCTGGAAAATGCACAATCTTATATATCTTTATATATAGTATATATATATATATAAAGATATTTATATAATATGTGGAGGTATTTATATATAAATATATTTATATATCATATATGGAGATATTTATATATATAAATATATTTATATCTGTTATAGGGAGAAATACAGAAAAGTCAAGAGATGGGTGTGGGTGATGTGGGGGTGAATCTGGATTAGGATTGGGAGAGTATCATATTGTTACTACATATGCATTTATTATTGTACAACAACACAACTCCTCAAGAAAATTTTTAAAACTCTGATAAAAAATATTTTCATTGCTTTTCCCATTATATAGAGAGAATATAGAGAAAATGGAATTTGAACATTTGCTTGGAAATATATGCTTTATTTTTTGGACAAATATTTTCATTTGGAACATCAAAGTTTCATCTCACATGAGAAACATACCTTTAGTTACTGGCAGTTTAAAGGGATAAATTCACTAAATGAACCTGAACCTATTTCATTGATTGTTGAAAAATTCTAATGACCTACTAAAATCAAATAAATTAAAAATATAACTGTACAATGAAAAAGAAAAAATCATGTTAACATAATGAAGAGTTTTTTCTCTTCTCAATGTATTTAATTTTTTCAATTTTTACTTATTTTTTCATCTGTGCTTTGTTTCTCTGACACTTAGTTTTGTGTGTGGTGCTGGGGTTTGAACGTGAGTCCTTGCATATGACAGGCAAGCATGCCATCTGCTGAGCCACTGCTCCAGACTCTTGATGTATTTTCTGTATAGATACTGATCTTGAAAGCATAAAAAAAGAGGAAAAGTGTTTTATTTTAGAAAATAAATGTGATTAGTGTAGGGCTTTAATGCGTGAGGATTAGCAACTAGAAAAAATGGATTCTATTATAAAATATCTACCACATAGCACGTAATTAGGAAAAATGCTTTGCAAAAAGATATAGATTAAAGAGAATTATTTAGTAATGAACAGAAACAACTATCTAAAATGACTCGTTTAATTTGTTTGACATTTGAAACCAAAACTTTAAAAGAGAATTTTAAAATCACTCAGTTATTAAAATAGAATTTAGGCTTCTGAAGTAATGTAGCTGAAAATTATTAGACGTGTCTAATGGTTACAGTACATAATGAAGTTAGGCTTTGTGTTTTGGTGGATGGAGAGAGAATAAATAATGAATTTGAAGCCAACAATGATTTACTGCAGCTGTGATTGGCTCTGACTATTCAATGACTAGTTCTGGGAGCCAATATTTATAATCTTGTTATATTACTTGACCCATGACATTAAGCAGTAAATGTACTTTTAACTGTATTATGACATAAGAGGAAAAAGAACCCCTCAAATATCTCCTTTCAAACGATTTTTAGGCAGATATGACTAATGTGTAAAAAGTAGAGTTTACGATAGTCTGTGAAAGCTGCGGAAAAAACATTAAAAGGAGATTGAGAGTAGGCCAACATTATAACATTGTAATGCAGCTGCAGGCTGACTTGGTTTCAAACTGAGGCCAAAGTGCCCAATCTACATAGAGGAATTCTCTGGCGAGGCAAAAATCATTATTTCCTACTCTTTTAAATAAAATTCACAAGTGAACTAAGAGCTATCCATATTCAGCAGCCTTTATGAAACAGCACTGTTATGTTTTGCTTATGCATTGTCCTGTAAAAGCTGTATTAATGCAAAAATATTCACAAGGCAAGGATTAATTGTGACATGGAGTCACAACCTGATCAGTCCACCCTAGTTTGAACGACTGATTGTGGCAGCACTCGGGAGGTAGGTGTGGCTAGAGGAGGTGGGTCACCCGGGGTGTGTCCTGGAAGGACTCATCTTCCTTATTGTTCCTTGATCTTTCTGTCTCTGCTTCCTGGCCATCAAGAGCGGAGCAGCACTCCTTGGCCATAACCTTCACCATGATGTTCTGCCTCACCTTGGACCAGAACAATGGAGTTGATCAACCATGAACTGGACCTCCAAAACCATAAGCCCAAAATAACGTACTCTTCTTCAAAGTCAGGTATTTTAGTCACAGCACTGAAAAGCTGACTAACACAGGCACACAGGGGAAATTGCCCTGGCTAGTCATGAGATGTCATCCTTTTCCTCTACTGTTGCCACCTAAAGTCCCTTCTTCTTCTTCTTCTCCCACCTCAAACAAAGAGAAAACTATCCTCCCAGCAAAAGTGATCCATTTCTCCCTTCTTAAATCAATAAAGTGAGAAGAGAGGATGACTGATCACACATAGAAATTAGACTTTAGCTGGAATTCCAGAACAAAAGCAAAAATCTCGTTTGTCATCCTTATAAGAGAGAAATCATTTGGATCCAGAAAAACATATTTTGAGCAAACAAGAACAATCAGTAATGCCAAGAATAAATGTTTGCATAGTTTATAATAGGCAGTGTGGGGGAAAATGAAAAGATCAAGAGATCTGTTAGTATTCTAAACCTTTACCCTGCAAATTGAGAAATAGGACATATTGCATTTGCTTCTTTCTGAGTAGGAATGTAGGTTAAATCCAGAGTGATTTGCATGTTATTGAGAATGATTTTATGGTTTGAAATGACGAACACCTAAGGGAAAATGTACCCAGATTGAAACGACGAACACCTAAGGGAAAAGGTACCCAGAAAAGAGAGGAAAAACTATTCAGTACATCATAAATATGAGGTACTTGCATTAGAATCATCCTGTACATTCCCAGTAAAAGTGCAGAGAAGCAGTGTGCAAGCCCCCTGGGATAGCAAGGGGTTAGTGCAATCACGGATCATTTTCGAAGAGTGAAACTGCTGTGGGGAATGTAGTAAGCTAACAGCATCCAACCACTGTACCATTAAAATCTGCTGCAGTAGAGAGGCTATGGTCATATTCTTCCCAATATGGTCCATTCAGTGACTAAGTATGGAGGCCATTCCCTGCTAATGCAGGAGTTCTATCAGGGTGGAATCATTGCTGTATGAGTTCCTTTTTACCTAGCTGATATTTTTCTAAGAGGTGCTAATTTTCTAAGACAGAGCTGATTTTTTCCAAATCTTCCCTTCTTCCTTTTCTCTTTCCACAAGTATCAGATGCATATTGTGTTGAATGTTGCTCTTCCCTGCTGACTCTTGCTTCCTTTCCCCAGGCGTCCCCCCGCACCCTGTGCCACAGATCTCTGGAGCTTCTAATTCTGTCCTCGTGTCTGCTTCCTGGAGGACTTTAACAGACACAGGGGTTGATCCAACAGTCTTAGTCTGTCAAAGAGAGTTGTAAAAGCCTCTTAATGATAGTGTTAAAGCAGATACCAATTTCAGCGTCCAATATTTAATCCATGTCTGAAATTTCCCTATCTTATA
>PVKS010040677.1:0-16483 GCA_004027875.1 Aplodontia rufa
GACCCTTCTGATCACCATTAGCCTAAATCCTGGGTAGGGCACCTTCCCCAGGGAGCAGGCTTGGCATCCTGTAGTTTGCAGTCTTGTTGCTGGGTCCAGCTGGCTGCTTCTGAAGGCCAGCAGAGGGCGTGAGGGGCCTGGGAAAGGTCTGCTGCTTCTGCTTTGTTTTGTTTTGAAGTGGGAAAATGTGTTCTAAGTGGTACATGGTCATTTTTTTAATACAAAAGTATGCATTTGTACAGGTTCACTTAACCTGAATCTTTGGGGCTTAGATGTGCTTTGGAACTCGGAAAAAATTTCAGAATTTAGAAAAGTTGCTTCCTGTATGTACTTTGTATTATATAATACGCCAGCAGGGTCTGGAATAGCATCTCATGATCAAAAGCCTGAATTGTTTTGTATTGAAATGTTCGAATGTTCACCCCAAGTGGGATACCTGGGTATATGTCAGTTCTGGTCTGGTTATGATGCAAAATGAGTTCGATAAAAGACTTTGGATTTTTTTCTTTAAGAGTTTTGATGGTCAAGCCTTCTTGAGTTTTGAAATTTTGGACAAGGGATCGTATACCTTTATTAAAGAAGGAAGGTGAAGGAAAATCACCTGTAACACCACCACTTAGGGATAATATTTTGTTGTCTAGCTTTCCAAATTTTGTGTGCATATGTGTCTGTATACATATGTACATATTGATGTGTAAACGTGTGTATGTATATCAATTCTGGTCAGGGTTATACAAAATGAGTTTGATAAAGACTTTGGAATTTTTTTTTCTTTAAGAGTTTTGATGGTCAAGCCTTCTTGGGTTTGAAACTTTGGACAAGGGATCGTATACCTTTATAAAGAAGGAAGGTGAAGGAAAATCACCTGTAACACCACCACTTAGGAATAATATTTTGTTGTCTAGCTTTCCCAATTTTGTGTGCATATGTGTCTGTGTATGTACATACGTTTTGACATGGAAACGTGTTTATGTATATCTTTTAAATGTGCACAAATGAGGTCATACTTTGCACACTTTCTGCCTTACACATCTTAGAATTTCCCAGCTATATGTGGGGCTCAGGATTTGGGCTCTTGACAGTCACTCCCTCTTCAACATCTCCCCTGGGTGAAATTCCTTAAAGTTGAGCCAGATTCTCCACCTAGGCACTTAACTGGGTCTGGGCTTCTGGCTGCCTGCAAGGTCAGCGGGGGTGAGAAGGCAGATGGGGTTTCTGCTCTCAGGGCACCTGGGACTTCTCTAGGAGCAAGTCTTATTCTCACCCAGCAGCTCATTCCCTAAAGGAAAGGGTTTCTTGCTCCATGTATATGGAATGTTCCAGAAGGGCTAAGAACTTACCTTGCCCAGTATCCCTTTGCCAGTCATCTGGGCCCCTCTGGAGCTTGAGGGCAGGGCCCTGGGGAGGTGGTGCAGGACTTCCCTGTTGCTGACCCCCACCTCTTCCCTCCAGCAGGAGCACTGGTTTGAAAAGGCCCTTCGGGACAAGAAAGGCTTCATCATCAAGCAGATGAAGGAGGACGGCGCCTGTCTATTTCGGGCTGTAGGTGAGTCGCTGCCTCAGCCCTTAAGGGCTTAGGGTTGCCCCTGAGCTCTGTCCAACTTGTCAGGAGTAGACCCTGAGACAGGGTTGAGGTGCAATAGACTAATTTCTTAGGGTCTTTAGGCCCCAGTCTCAAATTAGTATCCTGCCTCTAGCCCTGATTCATCAGACAGTGTGGTGGTGCAAGAGTAATAATAATAGCAGTAATAGTGATGAAGAAAATAATTACACGTAGGGATACATTTCTTTGATGACACTGTAGGGGAAAACCTTCTGATTTTCCCTCAAGCTAGGTGAGATAGGAACTATCATTATTTCCATTTGTCAGATGGGAAAAATGGCTTACAGATCCGAGTGACTTGCTCAGGGTCACACAGATAGTATGTGGTAGAGTCAACATTTGAATTCTGGGTTATATTGGTTTGAGTTCCATGCTCTTAACAACAGCACATTGCTGTCACTCTGGGATGTAGGACACCTGGATTTGTACCCAGACCCTATTTCTGATTTGTTTGGGGTCTTCATTTCTCTGTGTGTGCGTGTGCGTGTATCAAATTTGGTATTTACAAATTTATTTTTTAATTTACGTAAAAGGAAAATAGTGCTGGTCATGGTAGTGCACACATGTAATCCCAGCAGCCCAGGAAGCTGAGGCAAGAGGATTGCAGGTTCAAAGCTAGCCTAAGCAACTTAGTGAGGCCCTAAGCAATTTAGCAAGACCCTGTCTCAAAAAATCAATGCTGGCTGGAAGGGTGGCTCAGTGGTTACAGTGCTTGCCTGGCATTGGCGAGGGTGCAGGTTTGAACCCCAGCACCACATATACAATGAAATGTTGGAGCAACAAAGTAACATGAAAGACTAAATAAAATTTATTCATATTCTCTCTCTCCTCCTCCTTCTCCTCCCTTTCCTCCCTCTCCTCCCTTTCCTCCCCCTCCTCCCCCTCCTTCCCCTCCTCTTTCCATCTCTCTTTCAAAAAAAAAAAATAAAGGGCTAGAGATTTGGCTCAGTGGTTAAGAGCCCCTGGGTTCTATCTCTGGTACAAAAAAAAGATAGTGAACCCTTATGTACCCATCATCCAGCTTTAAAATAGTCATCAGCACATGGCTAGCTAGCCTTGTTTCATGCTTACCCACAGTTTCTCACTCCCATGAAATGAGTATTTTTAAAGCAAAACGCTGATGTTGGATCATTTCATTTGTAAATATTTCTGTATGTTTCTCTGACAGATACAGGCTTTATCTCTTAACATTAAATGCCATTATTGCACCTAACAAAGTTATTAATTTCTAATACTGTCTGATAACCTAAACTAGATCTTTGAGGCCATTCTAACTCTGAATATGTGAAGCCAACAAGGAGTAATGAGGTTCTATGCCACTGGGAAGGGGAAACCAGAAATACTGTGACCTGTTCCTCCCTTTGCGGTTCTGCTGTCTCCCAAGGAGTGCCCCCTGATAGGAGTCAGAAGGCCTGGAATCTAGTTCCAGCCCTGACTCATAACTGTTCTCTGACCCTTGGCCTCTATTTCCCCATCTGTGAAAATGGTGGTGTCTTCAAGGAGACCACCTTCTGGGTCTGCTATTTTCTCAGTCTTGGGGACCTCCATGGACTGGTCAGACATCACTCTTGGATGTGCTATTGATTCTTGGTGAGATCTTCAGCAGGTAGCTTTTCTTTCCTTAGCCTCTTTCTTTCGCTGTAAAGTAGAGCTAAAAGACCCCACAGGGGCTGGAGTGGTGGCTCAGTAGTTACAGTGCTTGTCTGGCATGCACAAGTGTGCAGGTTCAAACCCCAGCACCACATATACAACCAAGTATCTGAGCAACATAAGCCATATGAAAAACTAAGTGAAATTGATTCTTTCTCTCTCTCTCTCTCACTGTCCCTGTTTAAAAAAATCCCACAGTTTTAGTGGTTTAATGAGGTTACCTTGGTAAATCCCTTTAGTAGCTGACTGACACACAGTAGGCCCTAATGGGACAGCAGCATTGATAAAACCCAGATGCTGTTCACCGTGGTACCTCAGAGCCAGAAATGTTTATCGAAAGGGTAGGCTGAGGGGTTGCCTCCCCTTTATACCAAGCAGAAGCAGTCCTGGCAATGGGTTCTGTTGGACTGGGGAAAATCCCAGTCTTTATATCCCTCTGGCTTAAGTTCATGTTCTCCCTAGGATGTTTTGTAGAGAAAGAGCTGGGGATTTGGAGGCATCTTGGAAAAAAGGAAGATAGAAAAAGAACAGGTGAGGGCCTGTTAGGTGCTAGCGTCAAGAATTCAGGCTGGGGCTGGAGTGGTGGCTCAGGGATTACGGAACTTACCTGGCAAGCTCGAGTACATGAGTTCAAACCCCAGCACCACGTACACAGTAAAGTCTCAGCAACAACGGCTACATGAAAAACTAAATAAAAATTGTTTCTCTTCTTTCTGTCTCACTGTCCCTCTCTCTCAAAAAAAATTTCAGGCTAAATGTGGGAGAAGCTGGGTGACTGGAGTTGGGCATCTGAGTCTCTTGGGTAATCAGTGAAATAGACTTTGGAGCTAGTGAGGTTCTAGTGTGTGCAGTAATTTGCCCAGGTGTGGTGGTGCATGCCTGTAATTTCAGCTATTTGGGAGGCTGAGGCGGGAGGATAGTAAGTTTGAGGCCACCCTTAGCAACTAAGTAAAACCCTTTCTCAAAAGGTAAAAAGAACTAGGAATGTAACTCAATGGTAGAGCCCCCGTTGGATTCAACCTCCAGTACCACACACACAAAAACAGTATCCATGTATGTGTATCTATCTAGCTATTCTCCCCAAACACCCCCCCCCCCGCACCAGGGCCTTCCAGTAAGGGGCCTGAGCTTACAGGAAGAGCTGACCACAGCAGGTTGAAGGCCTTTCCTTATCAGCACTATGGCTACACATTTCCCCTGACTGGGCTGCCCTCAGCTTTTCTCCGTAAAACCTCAGAAGTCCCAGGGCCTCTCCAGAAGTACGTAGCCCCTGATCTCTAGGCCTCCTTTAGAGGTTTCCTTGGTGCAGAGTACATAATACATATGCCTGGGAAGGGGACTTTGTCCTCAGGCCTTCCCCCCCAGGTTTCCAGCCTAGCCTGTGCAAGGACAGATGGCAGTCACCTTAGTCTCTGATGTGAAGGTCTGCAGGCTCTGACTTCCTGCCATGCACTGAATAGTTGGAAGGAGCATGTAACTGAGATTTGGAGTTGGGTAGGTCACAAACTTGGAGGTCACTCTTGTTTCCATGACCCCTTTTGTGTGTCAGGCTTTCAGCTGGGTGCTTTACGCTCAACCTTCAAAATTTGGATTATTGGGGGCTGGAGCGGTGGCTCAGTGGTTTCAGTGCTTAGGACCCAGGTTCAAACCCCAGCACCACGTACACAACTGAGTGTTGGAGCAACTAAGGCCATGTGAAAAACTAAAGTTATTTCTCTCTTTCTCTGTCTCTCTTACTGTCCCTCTCTATTTAAAAAAAATTTTTGGATTATTATCCCATGAGACAGGTGAGAAGATTGAGGCTCAGAAAAGAAGGGCTGGGAGGATTGAGGCTATAGCTCAGTGCAGTGGTAGAACACTTGCCTAGTGTATATAACACTCTAGGTTTGATCCCTACCACAGCAAAAAATAAAAAAAAGAAGAAGAAAAGGGAAATGACATGCTCAAAGTGATTAGTGGAAGAGCTGGTATGGGAATCCAGAGGTATCCAAAGGATACTTTCTTTCTGTGATCTTAGGAACCATATCCTCTTAACTTGGTTGTGACTTTGTGTTGTTTTTGAGAAAGAGTCTTGTTATGCTGCCCAGATGATCTTGAATTCCTGGGCTCTAACAACTCTCCTGCTTCAACCTCACAAGCAGCTGAGACTACAGGCACATGCCACCTTAACCTGACTTGGTTGTGTTCCTTGACTCTCTGGACCTTGCCTCTTCCAGTGAGAAGCATGTAGCTCTCTGTGGTTGTGAGTCCTGAGGCAGGTAGCTTTCTGCCTTCTGTTTTACCTGAGGTCTGGGTATACCCTATGTGGGTTAATATCCATCGTTTGTACCCAGTTCTCTTCCCACTTCCACCTCCTCCACTTCCTGGGAATTCATAAGCATCTGTAAAGGCTTAGGTGGAGTGCAAGTTGGAGCCTGACTCTCAGAGGTATCCTGTTGCCCACCTTGCCCCTGCTATGCTCAGATAATCTCCTCTTAGAAACGTGAGTCTGCATCTCTCTTCCTCCCTCCCTTTCTCCATGTGACTTTGACTCAGCAGAAATCTCTGTCCCTGGCTCTGATGATGGACTCTGAGCAAAGTGGAGACCACATGAATGTGTCTGTATGGGCCATGAAAAGAGCAACTTGGGTGTTACTCTTGTGTGTTAGAGTAGTTGGACCCCAAAACATTAGTCAGGCTACTCCTCTGGGATCCCCCCTTTTTTGTATGGGTGATTGGACCCAGGGATGCTTAACCACTGAGCCATATCCACAGCCCCCCCCTTTTTTTTTAAAGAGAGAGAGAATCAATTTTATATATTTTCTCATGGGTTTTTTTTTTTTCTCTCAGACGCTTAGTTGTATATGTGCTGCTGGGGTTTAACCCGGGTCCTTGCATATGCCAGGCAAGCTCCAGCCCTCTCTGGTCTTGGACTGTGGCCATCATACTAGAAGAAATAGATCTTAGATGAATTTTTTTTAAAGAAAGAAAGGACAGTGAGAGAGAGAAAGAGAGAAGCAATTTTTATTTAGTTTTTCACATGACTTTCATTCCTTGGATACTTCGCTGTGTACATGATGCTGGCTGGGGTTTGAACTTGCGTACTCGCACATGCCAGGCAAGTGCCATAACTAGTAAGCCACCGCTCCAGCCCCATCTTAGATCAGTTTTGACTACTATAAATGCACTTTTCTGGGTTGCAGCTGATTTCTGCTTGTGCTGGTAGGGATACTGAGGTAGCATCAGACCTGGCCCTTGAAAGTGAGGCCTGAAGAGAAAGCCAGAACCCATGTTTTGTTTTGGTTCCAGGGCATTGAACCCAGGGGCAACCAGTGAGCTGTATCCCCATCCCTTTTTATTTTATTTTATTTTTTCAGGGCTGAGGACCAAACTCGGGGCCTTGCACATGCTAGGCAAGCACTCTGCCACTGAGCTAAATCCCCACCCAACCTTCCATCCCTTTTTATTTTGAGACAGGATCTCACTAAGTTGCTTAGGTCCTTGCTAAATTGCTGAGGCTGACTTTGAATTTGTGATCCTCCTGCCTCAGCCTCCTGAGCTACTGGTATTACAGGTGCACCCAGCTGGAACCCTGTTCTATCTAGTTCACACAGCTTGTTAGAACATCAGTATTTCAGATTGAACCAGGCCACAGAAGAAGATTCTCATGGGCCATTTCCTGTACACCAGCTTCCTTTGACCTTTTTTCTGGTCTGTATCCATGGGAATTCTTGAGCAGAGGAGCAGACATCTCAGAGACCAGGCTATTCAGGGGACTGAGTTCTGTATTCAACTGCCAGAGTATGTTGCTTGAGGTAGAGGGGTTATAGTCCAGGTTACATCACAACTGCTTTGACAGAGTGGTGGGAACTTTTTTCTGGCTCCTTTTTCTGCTGTGGGGCCAGGGTTCCCACTGGAGCAGGATGGCAGTGGCGAGCAGACAAGGTGGCTATCACTCACTGCTGCTATTTGTACCCACTTTTGTGTGGTTTTTAGGTTCCCTGAAGACACTAAGCTTCCTTTTCTGTCCTTAGTGGAACTTACTGAGACTCTTCTGGCAGGCAGGCCGCAACCTGGGGAGTAGGCGGTTCCCAGGCACCTCTAAAGCAAATGGGAGGGCCCTGTACTTAAAGCCCTTTGGAAAGATAATCCTGTATTGCTTCTCCACAAGTCTGGGCAAATATTGGTTACATTTTAAGGAACCTGAGGAGGAAAGATTTTCCTTAGCCATCAAGAGTGAGAGGTTGAGGTAAATCTGTTAGAGCTGTTAATCTTTCCCTCTCCCACCTTACCCCTGGCAAGGACAGGGAAGGAAGTGGGGGTGGTCATCCCTGACTGTTTTACACAGCTTCACATTTTGTCCACCCTTCAGTCTTCCCTGGTTGGTTGCAAGGCCACTTAATCACTACATGTGATAGTTTTGTGTTGTTCTGGGGTTTATTGTGTTTGTATTTGGTCTTGGGGAGTACGTTTGGCAGGCCCTGCTAGCTGTATGTGGGTGTTCTCACATACGTTTATACCTTGATATTGCTGTATGCTCTAGAGAAGGGAAAGAATTGTGTGTGGTGGAGTAAGATTCATGATGATCTCTGGTACTAGGGAAGGATACAGCCCCAGATAGCTGTAATTTCTGCCTAGGCCCAGGCCTTTTCTGGGTTGCAGCTGATTTCTGCTTGTGCTGGTAGGGATACTGAGTTAGCATCAGACCTGGCCCTTGAAAGTGAGATGGCTAAGATGACATCTGGCTGGCTTGGGTAGGGGGGTGGTAGTATCACTTGGAGCCAGCAGTTATCCCTTGAGAGCCTGGCCTCATCTTCATCTGCCCTCCCTTGCAAATGTGTGATGTTGGGCCAGCTGTGCCATGTTTCTTTGTCATTGTCCCTCCTGGGTAAAGTAGCTGGGTTTTTTTTTTTGGTGGGGGGCGGGTGAGGGAGGATCGAATGAGTTGGAGTGTGAAAAGTCTTTGGCTGAACCAATTGTATTGTGCTGAGGATTTCTGAGCCCTGTTTGGGATGGGAACAGAGGTAGGGTGGCGTGGGGGACCCCTCCCAGCTGGACCCTGGGAGAGGAGAGCAGGTGCAGATGGCCAAGTGCAGCATCAGCAAGAGGAGGAGTTTCAGTTTCTATCAAAACAAGCTCTCTGAATTCCCCTACCCCTGCAGGTCCTTTGGGCCACTCTTCCCCCACCTTGGATCCCCTGCCGGGAAGTGCAGCCTGGCCCCCAGCCCCCATGCCAACCTGCTGGGAGGAGGAGGGCTTTCTAGAGGATGAAGGCGGGGCTGGGAAAGTCAGAAAAGCTATTATTCCATTTCGAATACTTGCAATGTTCTCGCCTTGTAATGGATGCTTTTCTCATTGAAGAAATCCTGCTCTCCTTTGTTGGGGAGGCACTGTTGCTGTTTCCTTGGTTTAAAAATGCACATTTTTTCCACATTAATGATTTCTAAAATTAGGGTAGCAGCTTATAGTCAGTGTGGAGGGTTCATCTCCAAAGCTGTGAGAAGTGTGGAAGCATTGTAACTTACCCATACTTAAGGATCCTGTATGGGAAGCATGTATTATTAGTTGTGCAGTTTTCTAAAGTTTTGAATAAAGTGTACAGAAGGTAGGCTTGCAGAACTTTGCATTCAGTAAAGGAAGAGAATTGGTCCTGCTTACAAAAGGAGGATCAGCCTGGGCTCTGCATTTGGTGCTTTTCCTCTAGTGGAGGAAGTGCAACAAATGAGGAAGGGCTTAATAAGCATTTCCGGCAGCATTCTGGCTGACTGGTGGGTGGTTGACATATTATGAAGTCATTGCCCTCATGACAAGTGTAGCTTCTGTTTCTTGACCACCTCCTATGCCTCAGGTACTTGGTAAACCTTCCCCTGTAGTCTTAAAACACCTGTGGGTGGAAGAATTACTGTCTCTACTTTGAGTGACAACATTTCAGCCCAGACAGGCTAAAGGCCTTGTCCAGTGCCACACAACTATAAAGTGGCAGAGCTGCGGAGCCTTTCTGCCAGGCAATGGTAGGGAAAAGGGGGAGACCCTCATGGGGTTCTTCTTTAGCTTCCTTTCCTGTCCCACTGTCTCCCCGCTCTCCCCACCCCCCGCCGCCATTTTCCTGCATCTGGCCTCTAGGTCTAACAGACCCTTTCATAGGAGTTATGTGTTCTCTAATATCACAGCTTGTCTCCCCGAGCCTGGTGGTGGACCCCTGTGTAGTGTGTAACTCCTTCACTCCCATCTCAGTTCCTGTTTACTGCAGCTGCAGATAGCACTGCCTTCAGGCACCCCAAGCTCAGCCTACAGAAATAGCTCCACCAGCAGCTTAGAGCAGCCACAGCAGGCTCTGTGGTCCTGGCTTCTAAGAAAGGCAGCAGCAGGGGGCCCCAGCCTGTATGCAGGACATGTGACTTGCTGGAAAGGGGGGGTTGGAGTGTGTGGCCACAGAAGCCACATCCTTGTTTACATCAGTATAGGGGCTACCCCTTCCCGCCTTCATAGCCCCCACTCCCTCACCCTTCAGGTCTCTTTGCCTCCAGCAGGACTTGAGACAGGCATGGGCTGTGTTATATCTCAGAGCAGCCTTTGTTTCTTTATCAGCAGCAAAGGACTTCTTCTGGCAGGTCTTCAGAGAGGTAGACTGCTGGGCATGGAAGAGCTCTGCAGTGTTCCCTTTGTGTCCTGACCCTGTGCCCCAGGGAGATCCCTTCAGAGCAGTGGCCCCTCTGGGGAAACAAAGGGAAATTCCCTCTTTGTGGCAGCCAGTGGAAATGAGGCTTGCCTAATCTTCAAACCCACTTTAATTTCCTAGGGAGAAGCATTCAATGCCTGCCTACCCAGACTATCTGCTCAGCAAATCATTCCTGGTTTCCTTTGTTATATTGGCCCAGGGCTGGGAGCGGACTTAAGTGTGAAGGCCTTCTGCCTTCAGTAGGACTGTGCTTAGGCAGAAGTTTTGTTCGCACCTATTGTGAACGTGGTAATAGAAGTTGCCCTGGGGGTTGGGGAATTGTGCTAAAGAATATGTTGGGGCCTTGGTATGTAGCTCCGTATTAAGAGCTTACCTACCATGTGCATGGTCCTGCGCTACAAAAAAACAAATAAGTAAAAATGTAAGAACATATTGGTGCTGCGCTACAAAAAAACAAATAAGTAAAAATGTAAGAACATATTGGTATTTGAGAAGTAGATACTGAAGAAGATGGGGAGAGTGCCCTAAAGAGAAGGAACAGCATGTGTGAAGATCCTTTATTGGGCAGAAGGAATCTGGACCATTTGGGCTGCCCTTCCTAAATTAATCTGAATTTAGGTACATGTGTGTCTTAAATTTCTTATTAGACTGTATGTTTCTGCAAGGCAGGAATAGGATTTTACTCACTCCCGTCAGGAGTCTGATTCACTGAGTGACTTCTCTGTCTCAAACCCACTGCTAGTCACTTTACACTATTATCTCATGTAATCCCCACAAGAGGCCTGCCAGGTCATCATCCACCTTGTTTATATTTTACAGAAGAGGCCTATAAAATCTGAGAAAACCTAGGTCACTTGCCTCTCTTTGGCTACTTAGCTCACCAGTATCTGAAAGAAATGGGCTTAGAGCCCTTTTCTTTTCTTTTTTTTTCCCTCTCCTTGTCATTTTTCTCTCTCTTTTTTAGGTACTGAGTGTTGAATACGGGACAGTATGCTTATGTATCTCTGAGCTAAACCCCCAGCTATTCTTTGTTTTTAACCTACAACAGCCATGCTGACTCCTGGGAGTGGGGAAAACTGAATTCCAGAGTTGACTGTCAATGACTGACTCTTTGTGACCTGGGGCAAGTCACAAACTTACCCTAAGCCTCAGTTTCCTCATGTGGGTGAGAGTGTGGAATGGATGGTGCCTGAGGCCACTTGTTAGAATGTTGTTGATTTGTCTGAGCAATCCGGCATGCCTTGAACAGTCATGTGTCCCAGAGACTGTCTGTGGTTGTAGCCTTCTTTCTTTTTTATTTTTTTTATATATATAGAGAGAGGGACAGTAAGATAGAGAAAGAGGATCAGTTTTATTTAATTTTTCTTGTTGTTTTCATTGCTCTGACACTTAGTTGTGTATGTGGTGCTGGGGTTTGAACTTACGTCCTCACACACGCCAGGCAAGTTCTGTCACCGCCAAGCCACCGCTCCAGCCCCAGTTGTAGCCCTCTTACCTGTACTCTATTCTTCAAGATTGTCCTTGCCTGCCTCTTTTTTCCATGACCCCATTCCAGCCAAGGTTAAGAATTCTTCAGGCTTTGGGGTGCAAAAGGAAGTTTCCCTCATCCTTCAGCCTGCCCTCCCCCAAATATATTCTGTGAGGGATCTCACCTCACCCTCTCCTTTCTTTATTCCCTCCAGCTGACCAGGTATATGGAGACCAGGACATGCATGAAGTTGTACGAAAGCACTGCATGGACTATCTGGTAAGACTCTTGGGAGGCCTTTGAGTAGGAGCAGGGTGGTAGGATCTCTTCCGAATGCAGACCTTGACCCTTCAATCTGTTCTGCAGATGAAGAATGCCGACTACTTCTCAAACTATGTCACAGAAGACTTTACCACCTACATCAACCGGAAGCGGAAAAATAACTGCCATGGCAACCACATTGAGATGCAGGCCATGGCAGAGATGTATAACCGTCCCGTGGAGGTGTACCAGTACAGCACAGGTACTTCTGTAGTGGGTAGGTGAGGGACTAATGGTGCCTCATCTGAACCTGCCATACCCGGCCCCCTGTGGATGCTCCCTCTTTTCTCTTTCTGCAGAACCTATCAACACATTCCATGGGATCCACCAAAATGAGGATGAACCCATCCGTGTCAGCTATCATCGGAACATCCACTACAATTCAGTGGTGAATCCTAACAAGGCCACCATTGGTGTGGGACTGGGCTTGCCATCATTCAAACCAGGGGTAAGTAGTTCCCAATTGATTCTTTCTCTCTCTTTCACTCTCTCCCTCTTAAACACAACAAAACAAAAACCCTGAAAGCACTTCCCACTGGGACTGGGACCTAGTAGGTGTCAGAAGGTGGCTGTACATTTTTTGAGCATATGCTGATAGATTCTTCTATTCATTCACATTCTCTCCCTCTCTGTTATCAGTAGACAGTGACTGGGGATTTTGAGGTTTTTTATTCAGGTTTCACTTCCTACAAACAAAACGTGCTCCTCCCTCATTTTAGGAAACACCCTAACACCAACACACCCTCCAGTACAGGGGATTTTTTGTTTAGTTTTTAAATGAGCTTAATTTTAGACAAATTTTAGATTTGCATAATTATTGTGAGGATATTACAGAGAGTTTCCATATGCCCCACATGATTAACATGTTAGCATGGTACATTTGTCATAATTAATGACCCATATTGATGTATTTATTGATTAAAGACCAGACTCTTCAGGTTACCTCACTTTTCCCCTGATTACTTTTTTCTGTTCTAAGATTCTATACCATTTTACTTATTTAGTTGTCATGTCCCTTTAGCTCCTTGTGGCTATGACATTTTCTCAGAATTTCCTTGATTTCTGTTTTTTGTTGTTGTTTAGTACCAGGGATAAAACCCAGCGGCCCTTAATCACTGAGTCTGGCCCTTAATCACTGAGTCCACATCCCCAGCTCTTTTTATTTTTTTGAGACAGGGCCTCACTAAATTGCCTAGGGCCTCCATTGCTGAGGTTGGCTTTGAATTTGTGATCCTCTTGCCTCAGGCTCCCAAGCCCCTGGGACTATAGGTAGGCATCACCATGCTTAGCCTGTTTTCTTTTCTTTTTTAACTTTAAAAGAAAAAGAGTCAACTTTATTTAGTTTTTTGTTGCTCTAACACTTAGCAGTATGCGTGGTGCTAGGGCTTGTGCTGGGGTTTGAGCTTGGGTCTTCACGCATTCCAGGCAAGCACAATAGTGCTCCAGCCCTTGTTTTCTTTTTGATCTGTTTACTGTGCTCTTATAAGTTTTGCCTTTTCTTGAATATCATAAAATTGGAATAATACAGTATGTATGTCAGACTGCCTTTTTCTACTTCACAGTATGTATTTAATGTTCATCTATGACTTCAGATTTGAATGCTCATCTCTTTTTCTTTCTTTAAAAAATTGAGTGTTTTGGGCTCATGTAGTGCAGAGGTAGAGGACTTGCCTAGCACACAGGAGGACCTGAGTTCAATCCCCAGTACCACAAAAAATTGTGAAAATATTTTAATTGGGCTGGAGTGGTGGCTCAGTGGTTAAACGCTTGCCTGGCATGTACAAGGACCAGGGTTTGAACCCCAACACCACATACACAACTAAGTGCTGGAGAAACAGACCAGATGAAAAACTAAATAAAATTGGTTCTCTCTCTCTCACATGGTATCCCTTTCTCCTTAAAAAAAAAATTTAATTGGTAACTGAGATGTAGCTCAGTGGTATAGCGTTTGCTTTGCATGCTCCAGGCCATGGGTTCTATCCCCAGCACCACACAAAAAATGAAGCCCATTTAAAATACTTTAATTGTTTAGAACAGTTGTAGATTCACAGAACAACTGAAAAAAAATAGTGTTAGCACCTAACTCCCCATCACCACAGTTTTGCTATTATTAATATATCAGATGACACTGGTACATTTGTTACAATGTGTGAACCAATACATTATTATTAACTGAAGTAACTGTCTCCTTCAGTCCTTTTGTCTGTGACATTTTCTCACACTTTCCTTGTTTTGATGACCTTGACAGTTTTAAGGAGTACTGGTCCAGTGTATTGTAGGAAGCTTCTTTTGAAACTTGGCTGATGATGTTCTAATGATTATACTGGGGTTATGGCTTTGGGGAGGAAGATAACAGAGGTAAAGTGTCATTCTTGCTACATTATATCAAAGATGTATACTAGGAATGTGACTTGTTGTCCTTGATCATCTAGCAGTAGTGTCTTTCAGGTTTCTACACCATAAAGTTGCTCATTCCCTTCTTTTCTATACTGTATTCTGTGGAAGGAAGTCACATTTAAGGAATTGGGAATTCTCTTGGGGCAGAATATCTATCTATGTAAATTATTTGGGATTCTTTTGATTGGGAGATCTCTTATCCCCACTTATTAATGTACTCAATAATTCATTTATATTAGTATGCATTTATAGGTTATAATCCGATCTTTTATTTTTTTTTTTTGCTCTGATTGTGTGTGTGGGGGTTGCTGGGGTGGGGGATGACCCAGGGCCTTGTATGCTAGGCAAGAACTCTACTACCAAGCTGCACACCCCAGCCCCTGTTGAATTTTTTTTCTTCTCTAAAGAGAGAAGGACAGTGAGAGAGAGAGAGAGAGAGTGAATCTATTTTTTATTGAGTTTTTCACATGGCTTTCATTGCTCCGACACTTAGTTGTGTACGTGGGTGCTCGGGTTTGAACCCGTGTACCTGCACATGCCAGGCAAGCACTGTAACCAACGAGCCACAGCTGCCTCCCCCTGAATTTCCTTTTTAAAGCACTTAGTTACTTTTTGTTGCCATAAAATGTTCCAGATTCATCTTTTCAATTTCCTGCCCCAGTCCTAGAAACAGACAGTTTTTCCAAGGAGCTCTGGAAACTTATTAGAGAATGTTATTAGAAGCCAAAATCTAGGTACTGAGAATGCTCTTTAGTACTAGCTTGTCCTTGATTTCAGTTCTTGTCAGCTAACAGAGCAAGAGAACATATGTGTGTATACTAATCTGTATACACGGAACTATAAGTGTTTATGTAATCATCTGAACAGTCATTAAGCTTAAACATGAGTTCTTACTGAAGTCTCCCACTGATATCTTTTACCACATGCATCAGTTTAGCCTAGCCTTCTACCATTGTTCATCATTAAATTCTCACTATAGTGGTGAGAAAACCTGGTTCCACCCAGCAACTATTTACTTATCTGCTACTTGCATATACTTATTGAGTTTTGTCAAACTCATTAACCTGGAACCCCCTAGAGCACAGTGATACACCGTTTCTTTTGTCTTTAGTTTTACAGATTCCATTCATTTCCAAAGTGACTTAGGGTGCCAACCTCCCCCTAGGTCCTTGCATACATTTGTAATTCATTTGGATTCTTTTGTCAGAACTCTGCATTCTATGACGGGAGTCCCTCAACTAATTGATCTTTTTTTTTTTTTAATCAGCATACATTAAGCTTTAGTCTTTGTTTTGTAAATTTTGAAGGGGTTGTGACGAATGCATAACAACCAAGTGTATCCAGCCATTACAGGATCATTTAAAAGTTTCACCATCCTTAAAATTTCCTGTGGTCCTGATTTTTGCTTCTCCGTCCTCATGCAGGCCATTGATCTCTGTTTATTGGCTGGTATTGCCCATTTCAGAAGGTCATATAACTGGAATTATATAATACGTACCCTTTTAAAACTGCTTCTTTTAGTTAGGAGCTTGCATTAAGGTTCCTCCATGTTTTTTTCATGGCTTGTTAGGTCGTTTCTTTCTTATCATTTACTGTTCCATTTATGGAGGCATGACAGTTTGTTTTAATCATTCATCTATTGAAAGGCAGTCTTGGTTGCTTCCAGTTTTTGATGATTATGAACAAAATTGCTGTAAAATGCTGCGTGCAGGTTTTTTTGTGGACATAAGTTTTTCGATCAGTTGTGTAAATATCTAGGAACAAGATTGCTAGATTATAAGACCATGTTTTGGTTTTCAAGAAACTGCCAAATTATCTTCCAAAGTGGAACAGTTTTGCATCTCTACCATAACAGATGAAAATTCGTGTTGTTACGCATTCTTCCTAGGAATTGATCTTATTTTGTTTGGGGATTTAGTCATTTTGTTAGATGTGTAACGGTATTTTATTTTAATTTGTAATTACATAATGATAATGTTGATCGTATTTTTTAGCATTCTACACCTGAATTATATTCCCTGCCTAAGCAGAGCATCTTTACATATGGTTATTTGCCATCTGTATATCTTCTTTGTTGACTTGTCTGTAGATCATTTGCCTACTTTTGATTATTTATGTATTTTATTTGTGGTGCTGTGGTATCCAGTCCAGGGCCTTGCTTATGCTATGCAAGCACTCTACCACTGAGCTACACCTACAGCCCATGTTTGCCCCTTTTGGGAGGGGCAGTCCTTGGTATTAAACCCTGGGCTTCACAAATGCACAGTAAACATTCTCCCTCTGTGCTACATCCCCAGTCCTTTTTATTTTGAGGCAGAGTCTCACCAAGTTGTGTGGGCTGGCCTCAGATTTGTGATTTCCCCACCTCAGCCTCCCAAGTAGCTGG
>PVKS010040678.1:0-16483 GCA_004027875.1 Aplodontia rufa
ATAACAATAATAAATAGGACTAATAAGTGAGTTCATATAGTCATGATACAATATCAACATACAAAAATCAGTTGTATTACTATGTACTAACAATGAATGAACTAAAATGAAATTAATAATTTCATTCACAATAACATCAAAATAATATAGTACTTAGAAATGAATTTAACCAAAGATGTTCAATATTTACACATTGACAGCTACAAATCATTGATGAAAGAAATGTTAAAAGATCTAAATAAATAGATAGACATTTGTGATGGTTAATTTTATATGTCAAATAGGCTGGGCCACAATGCCCAGAAATTTGGTTAAACATTACTCTGAAAGTTTCTGTGAGGGTTTTTTGAGATGAGATTAGCAAGCATTTCAATGATGGACTTAGAATAAAGAGGCCATCTTCATAATGTGGATGGGCCTCACCTACTCATTTGAAGGCCTGACTAGGACCAAAATGGCTGACCTCTCCTGAGCAAAAGGGAATTCTGCAGTTACAGACTTCAGATTTGAACTGCAACATCTGCTCATTATTGAGTTCACAGTCCACCCTCCAAATGTTGGAACTGCCAGCCTCCATAATCTCTCTGTCTCTGTATAAACACACACCCTACTGGTTTTGTTTCTCTAGAGAACTGTAACTAATACAACATTCTTGTTCATCAATGACAAGACTCAACATCATTAAAACGGCAATTCTCCCCCAAATTGATTGATAATTCCTATAAAAATTTCAGTTATTTTTTCCCCTAGGAAAGGATAAACCAATGCTAAAATTTATAGGGAAATACAAAGGACTCAAATAGCCAACAATATCTTGAAAAGACTAAAATTAGATGACTTCCTAATTTCAAAATTTACCATGTTAATTATAATAGTTTCATAGTAAGTTTTACAATCCCTTCCATAAGGATAGGCATACAGATCAATGGACTAGAACCAAAGGTCCAGAAATAAAGTCATATATTTATGGCCAATTGATTTTAGACAAAGGCTCCAAGGAAATTCAAAAGGGAAAAGCTAATCTTTTCTTTTTTTTTAAAGAGAGCAAAGGGAAGTGAGAGAGAGACACAGAGAGAATCAATTTTTATTGAGTTTTTCATATGGCTTTCGTTGCTCTGACACTTAGTTGTGTATGTGGTGCTGAGGTTTGAACCCGTGTACTCGCACATGCCGGGCAAGCGCTGTAACCACCCAGCCACTGCTCCAGCCAGAAGGCTAGTCTTTTCAGCAAATGGTTCTGAGACAGTAGGACGCCCACTTGCAACCATTGGGATTTAGGCCCTTAACTCACATTGCGCACCAAAATTAACTAAAATTTTGATAAATTGGACTTCATCAAAAGTAAATCTTTTGTGTTTCAAACAATATCATTAGGAAAGTAAAAGGAGACATAGACTGGGAGAAAATATTTGTAAATCATATATTTCATAAAATATTTAATCGTATATTCAGAATACATAAAGAACTCTTACGACTCAGCTGGGTGTGGGACACACTCCTGTAATCTCATTGGCTTGGGAGGCTGATGGAGGAGGATTCCAAGTTCAAAGCCAGCCTCAGCAACTTAGTGAAGCCCAAAGCAACTTAGTGAGACCCTGTCTCAAAATAAAAAGAGCTTGGGGTTGAGACTCAGTGGCTCAATCCCTGGTATCAAACCAAATAAAGTAAAACAGAAAAAACTCTTTATAACTCAATTCTAAAAAGACTCCCAATTATAAAATGGACAAAGGACTTTAATAAATGTTTTACCAAAGAAGACATGTGAATGACCAAAAATGAAATGGAAAGATGCTCAAGATCATTAGTCATTAGAGCAACAAGAATTAAGACTAAAGTGAGGTGCCTTTTCAAACCCACTGAGATGGCTCTATAAGAGTCACAAGGGTTAGTGAGATTATTGAAAAATTGGAACTCTTATACTCTTAGGCTGCTGGTAGGAATGTAAAATGCTATAGTCTTGAAAACTACTTTAGTATTTTAATAGTTTCTTAAAACGTTAAACACAATTTTACAGTATGACCCAGCAATATGACTCCTATGTCTACCTACCTACCAGAAATGAAAATATATGTCCACACAACACTCGTGTCTCAGTGTTCATAGTAGCTTCAGTTAACAGTGAATGAAAAGTGGATAAATGCATAAGCAAAACATGGCATGTCCTTACCATAGAATACCATTTGGCAATAAATTGTAACAAAGTTCTGATGAATGTTAAACGATGCAAATATTTCAAAAATATTATTCCCAAAGAAAGAAGCCATATCCCCCCAAATCATGGTGTAAGATTCTGTTTTCATGAAATATCCCTAAAAGACAAATCTATGGAGACAGAAAATAGATTAGCATTTGCTGGAGAAGAGGCAGTTATCGGAAATGGTTATGAAGAATTTGGGGGGAATGATAAAATGTCTTTAAATTGCGGTGGGGCTAGCATTTGCCTGGCATGTGTGAGGACTCAGGTTAGGTCCCCAGCACCACATATACAACTAAGTGAAGGGAAAAAAAACAGATGAAAAAAGAAAATTAACTGCCTCTCTTCCTCTCGCTTTCTTCTCAGTGTGGTGATTATTGAACACCTGTAAATTCACTAGACCTCTGAACTTCACACTTAAGACAGGTAAATATTATAATGTGCAAATTAGACCTTATTAAAACTGTTTTAAAAAATAAAACCAGGGGGTTGGGGATTTAGCTCAGTGGCAGAGCGCTTGCCTAGCATGCGCAAGGCCCTGAGTTCGGTCCTCAGCCCTAAAAAAAAAAAAAAAAAAAAAAAAAACAAAAAAAAAATAAACCCAGGAGGGTTTTTACAGAAATTGATAATTGACTCTTAAATGTAAAGAAAACAGAGAAGTCCCAGAATAGCCAAAAGAAATCTGAAAGAGAATAAAATTAGAAAATTTACCCTGACTTCAAGCTTATACAAAACTGGAGAAATTAAGAGGCTGTGGTCTGGTGTAGGTCAGATATATAGATTAATGCAGCTGAATTGAATCTTGAAGCAGGTTCACACATGCGTAGACAACGGATTTCAGCAAAGATGCCAAAGGAATTCTGTAAGTGGTGCTGGAACAGCAGGATAGTGCTGCCGCACCCCACCTCCAACGACGCCCATGCTCTAAGCCTGGAACCTGGAAATGGTACCTTACATAGTGAACAGGGGACACTGCATGTGCAGTCAAATCAAGGACTTCGAGACAGGAGAATAATTCTGAATCATTTCCGTGAGCCCTTAAACACGAAAGAGAGGCAGACAAGAATCAGAGGAGGAAGGGACTACACAAAGAAGGCACACGACGGTGCCAACGTTTCCAGCTTTTATGCTGGAGGGAAGAGATCTTAAGTCCAGGAATATAGGGGTTTGAGACTCTAGAAGCTGGGAAAGCAAAGAAACAGATTCTCCTGTAATCTCCAGACAGTACCGCAGCTTTGCTGACATCTTGATTTTAGTCCAGTGAGACCCATCTTGAATTTTTAAACTACAAAACTGTAAGATAAGACTGATGTTGAAGCCACTAAATATAGAGTAACTTCTTACAGCAACAATAGGAAACAAACACTATAGGGGAGAAAACCCTCGAACTTTTGATCTATACCTCATATCACCTACAAAAAATACCTCAAAATAGACCTAAATATAAAACTTAGCACAACAAAACTTCCAAAAGAAAATTCATGATCAAATGTCCGCTATTTTGGTTAGAAGATGATTTCTTAGGTGTAACACTGGAACCAAAATCTGTTGAAGAAAAAAAAACTTAAATGGGACTTCATCAAAATTAAAAACATCTGGTCTTCAAAAGACAATGAAGGGGCTGGAGCAGTGGCTCAGTGGTTACAGCGCTTTCCTGGCTTATGCAAGTACTTGGGTTCAAATCCCTGCACCATGTACACAATGAAGTATCTGGGAGGAACATTTGCAATCATACATGTGACAAAGGACTAGTGTTCAGAATGTATAAAGAATGGTTTCAGGGGGCTGGAGCGGTGGCTCAGCGGTTTCGGCGCTTGCCTGGCAAGCACGAGGACCCGGGTTCAAACCCCAGCACCACGTACACAACTGAGTGTTGGAGCAACGAGGGCCATGTGAAAAACTAAATAAAGTTGTTTCTCTCTGTCTCTCTCACTGTCCCTCTCTCTTTAAAAAAAAAAAAAAAAGCATGGTTTCAGGTCAATTAGCACACGAAAAGATGCTTAACATCCTTGTTTGTCTATGAAAAGCGCACTGAGATATTCCCCATACACTCTAGGATGGATAAAATACAGAATGTGTGGCAATGCCAAGCAGAGGTAAGGATGTGGAAAAACTTGGAACTCACCACTTGGCAGTTCTTCTAAAGCTTTCTGCTTTCACATACAAGTGCCTAAAAGCGTTGAATGTGAGCTGTGGGACATGCCTTGTGACCATAAAGGAAAAATCAAGAAAATCGAACAAAACCTGATGTCATCAAGTGGCTAAAATTTCCAACCCTGAACTCTCCCACCTCTAGACTCTATTTTTTGGTACTAATGATTGAAACCAGGGGTGCTGTACCACTGAGCTGCCTCTCAGTTCTTTTTCTTTTTAATTTTGAGACAGGATCTTGCTAAGTTGCCAAGGCTGACCTTGAATTTGAGATTCTCCTGCCTCAGCCCACTGAGTCTCTGGGATTATATGTGTGTACCTGGCCTAGACTCTTGAGTCTATTGTTCATGCAACTTTAAGTTGAGTGTTTTATTTCTTCAACCAAATGCATTCTTTTTTTGTTTGTTTGTTTGTTTTTGGTACTGGGGATTGAACCCAGGGGCACTTTACCACACTGAGCTACATCTACCCAACCCTTTTTACTTTTTATTTTAAGACAGGGTCTTGCTAAATTGCTCAAGTTCGCCTTGAACTTGGGATCCTCCTGCCTCAGAATCCTGAGTCACTGGAATTATGGTGTGTGCCACTCACCAAAATTTGTCTAACACAAGTTCCTGGGCCAATAATATAATTCAGAGATCAGAAGTACACATTTTAACTGTCTTTATTATCAGAGTGATAGGCAGCTACCCTCCAAGCCAGAGTTACATCTTTTACCTCTTTTGATTATCATGGTGGTAGGTGGTCAACTTTACAGTGGCTAGCCTCCTCCAACACAGAAGATGGACTAGAGTTTGTGACCAGTAGAATATGGTGACAGTGCTGATGCATGACTTCCAAGGATGGTTCATGGAGGGTGTTGAAAGTTCTACTTTGCTCATGTGGATTGCTTCTCTGGAAGAAGCCAGCTTCTTTCATGTTATGGGGACACTGAAGCCAGCTTGTGAAGATGCCCAGGTGGAGGGGCACCCAGACTCACACTGATTGCCAGCATCTGCTCGGACAGATGACACAGATCCTCTAGGTTCAAGCCAGGCCACCGGGCCAAGCCATTTTTCCTGACCCACAGAAACTATCAAAGATAATAAACATTTCTTTCTGTTTTAAGTTACTGAGTTTTGGGTTAATTTGTTACACAAAATACAAAACTAATTCGGGTAGCAATTTCTTTTATGTTAAGACACAATTTCTACTCCTCAGTTCTTGATCACAACTGCTGTCTTTTTGAATAATCAAAACTCTTGTTGAGGCTTCCTAAACTTGAGCTTGAGTTACCCAAACTGGAGTCTTACTCCTTGTGAACTGGGGCCATCTGTCCAGATGTTCCACATTGTGCTTGGTCTAAAAACAACTATATTCCTTCTCCGTCTCTTCCTTTGATTCCTTTTTCATCCTTTCTTATTTTGCACTTATTCAAAAACTCTCAAGATTTTTCAAAATTAGGTCCTCATTATATTACTTCACTCAGGGTAGGAGTTAGTAAACTGTGGCCTGCCAGCCAAATCTGACTGTACCTGTTTTTGTCAGTAAAGTTTTATTGACACATAGTCACGTCTGTTTTTTTACAGATGGTCTATGTCTGCTTTTGCTGTATAATGGTGGGGTTGAGTGGCAATAATAGAAACCACGGGACTTACAAAACTTGAAATATTCCCTATTTGGCCTTTTACAGAAATAGTTTGTAATCCCAGATTTAGGGTTTCTAATATACCACCTACCCTGGGCTTCTAATATGAAATTCCTGGGGAGAACCAGATGCACTGTATCCCTATGTGCCTGCACTCACCTTCAGAATCTATCTAGGGAGTTGGTTTTTTTAAGTTCTTTTCTCCAGGCCTAAGAGAACATTAGTACATCACAGCACAACCTACTTCATTTTTTCCTGCTTTGCTTATACTGGAGTTTTAAATTCATATCTTAAAAAGTAGGATGGGAAACATAGTTTTCTAATTTTCCTTCCTTTCTCCTTTCCCTCCCTCCTTCATTTCTTCTCTCCAGAAAAAAAAAATATGGGTGAAATGCAAAAACATTTAAATTCATTTCTTGTGAGTTTGTAAACCAGTGCAAACAGATGGGAACATTTTGGTTCTGGAAGCAAATACACACACACTCACACATTTACACACAAAACCAGAGCTAGGCAAGTTTGGCATGGAGATGTCACTCCTGACACATAATCACAGAGCACTTCTCAGCTCTGGCCCTTCAAAGAGGAAGAGGAACAAGGGTAATTCCAGCTATTACAGGCTCCTGGGCACCAAATGAAACACTCTGCTGTAAATTGTATATAATCAGTGAGGAAGAATTTTATTTCTCTGTGGTTAAGAATGGGACTTTTCCTTCCTCTTGTCTAGGAGGAAAAGAACTGGTTTAGGTCGGTCTGGGGGAGTTTCATTTGGCAGAGATGACCAGAAGTCTCTCTGAATCCTAACAGGCCCTTGTCCTATAATCAGGACCTGTGTAATGGAAATTCTATGTCTTTTTATTTTCATAATAAAATCTCCAGTCTCCTTACCACACAACTTCTGTCCTTAGGACCAAGCACATTAACTACAAGATGGCAGAAGTTTCCAGATGGTTGGGAGTGATGAGTACAGAATACAAGCTCCTGTTCATTTTATAACATTTCACAACTCTATCCACATAGTCTCTGCCCTCTGGAAGTTTATCGTTTTTTAGGGGAACCCAATTATTTATAGGAAAATTGAGAGTTATGGATTTCTGGACCCTAAAGCACAGAGCTGGAAGGACCGTCAGATGTTGCATGTATTGTTTTTTGTGCCAAAGTAAGCTGGACAAGTTCCCTCTAGGTTATACATTTAGAAATGACACTCCTAGTAGTGGTTGTGTGGGTGACAGTAGTAGTTGGAGATTGGAGTGCTCCTGCTAGCCCAATTTCTATGCCATGTGGCTTTCAATACATTTTCTTAGTCCCACACTGGGTGGGACCCCAAGAATGGAGTGCTAGATCCACTTTCACTGGAGACACAGTCTTCTCCAATGGAGATAAGAATTACATACACAAAACAACTAGAAAACATGACAGAAGAAAATAGATTTCTCAACTGTTAAGAATAGAGAACAGGGAGTTCCTAAGTGGAGGCAAAGAGAGAAACTTGTTCTGGATGCCAGAGAAGATAGGGTGAGGAGTGTGGGGGTGGTCTGGGCAGGGGAGGGGCAGGGCTAGGGCAGCAATTCCCTCCACCCCCAAGACTGAAAGTCATTTATTTCATCTGTGTTAGTCAGTTTTCCTTTGCTATGATGGAGAAAATCAACTGTACTTCAGAAAACCAACTTAAAGGAGGACTGTTTTATTTTGGCTGTAGTTTCAGAGGTTTCAGCATGTGGTCCGCTGGCCCCATTGCTTTAAGTTTGTGACAAAGCAGAACACCATGGCAGGGAGCATATGGTGGAGAAAACCTGCTCAGTTTACTTTATGCAGGAGGGAGAGAGGGATAGAGAAGAGAGAGATTGAGAAACAGAGAGAGCAGAAAGAAAGGGGTTGGGGATAAGACAAAGCCTTCCAGGCATGCCCCCCTCAAAGGTACCTTCTTTCTCCAACTAAGCCTTGCCTAAGTTTATACCACCTTCTAATTGCCCACTGAATTACAAATCCATCAATAGATTAATCCATTGCTGAGGTTAGAGTCCTCATGATCCAATCACCCTCCAAGGCCCGACCTCTGACTACTGCTACCTCAGGCACCGAACCTCTAACATGTGAACTTTTGGGAGATATTTCAGATCCAAATCATAGCACCATCCCTCCTGACCTAGTTCTCACCATCTTCCTCATTTTTGTCTTTCTCTTAGGATTTTTTTCCATTTAGCAACTAATGCTAATTTTTATATTTCATTCTGAGTTTATCATTTATCTATATTAGTTGATCCCTCTCACTTATTTAATTTTATTACTTAATTTTTGTCATAATTTTTCTGTTTCATTATGTGATCTAATTACTTCTCAATCTCTTTTTAATATTTTTCTCTCCATCTGCCTATTTCCCTAACTTGCTGAAAATTTATTTTTGATCCTTATTTATTATTTATGTTTTAAATTACTTTTTATGTTTTCTCTTAGTTTTATGTCTAAATAGCATCTACCTTAAATCATTTGTTTGCAGATGACACATTCTTATACAGAAAACTCTAAAGATTCTACCAAAAAATTGTTAGAACAAATGAATTCAGTAAAATTGTAGGGTAAAAAATCAGTAATAAAAATCAATAGCATTTCTATATGCCCATAATGAACTATCCAAAAAAGTAATCAAGGAAATAATCCTATTTACAATAGCATAAAAAATAAATACTTAAGAATAAATTTAACCAAACAATTAAAAGATCTGAACACTAAAAACTATAAAACATGGATAAAGAAACTGAAAAAGACACAAATAAATGTAAAGTTATCTTGTATTCACGAGTTGTAAGAAAATATTAGTAAAATGTTCATATTACCCAAAGTGATCTACAAATTCAATGATTTCAGTTCAATTCCTACTGAATTCCAATGGCATTTTCTATAGGTATATAAAAAAGAATTCTAAAATTCATCTGGAACTACCAAAACCCTAAATAGCCAAAGCCATCTGGAGCAAAAGGGACAAAGCTGGAGGCATTGTAATTCTTTATCTCAAAATCTACTACGAAGTCATAGTAATCAAAATAGCATGGTACTGGCACACATGCACATGTATGCACACACATACATATACACACACACAAACCAATGGAACAGAATGGAGAGTCCAGAAATACATCCACATGTCTATTAAGGACTGATCCTCAATAGAGGTGCCATAAATACCTCTTTAATAAATGGTATTGGAAAAACTGGATATCCATATGTCAAAGAATGTAACGGGACTCTTATCTCACCTAATATACAAAGATCAACTCAAAATGGATTAAAGACTTAAATGTAAGTTCCAAAAGAGTAAAACTAGTAGAAGAAAACAAGAGGAAAGCTTTTCATTTGGTGTGGGAACTTCTTGAAATTTGTCCAGGCAAAGATTTTTTTTTTGTTGGCTATGGCTCCCAAAACAAAGACAACAAAAGCAAAAATAGATAAATATGATTATATCAAATTATAAAGCTTATGTACGGCAGCATAGGAAACAATCAACACAGCAAAGAAGCAAACTAAAGAACAGGAGAAAATATTTGGTTATCATCCATGTGACAATGAGTTTATCATCCAAAAACATAAGGAACTCAACTCAATAGCAAGAAATCAAATAATCCAATTAAAAATGGGCAAAGTAATCAAATAGACATTTCTCAAAAGGTGACATACAAATGGTAAACATATATTAAAATGCTCAATATCATTAATTATTAGGGTAATGTAAATTAAAACACAATGAGATGTCACTTCACACCTTTTGAAATGGCTATTATCAAGAAGACAAAAGATAACAAGTTCTGGTGTGGATGTAGAGAAAGGACAAAGCTTGTACATAGTTGGTGGGAATGGAAGTTATTACAGCCACGTGGCAAACAGGATGGAGGTTCCTAAAAAAATAGAACAATCATATGACAGGTAATTCTGCTTCTGGGTGTATATCCAAAGGAAATTATATCAGTATGGTGAAGAGATAAGCTACACTTTCATGTTCATTGTGGCATTTTTAATAATAGCCAAGATATCGAATCAACCTAAGTGTACATCAATGGATACATGAATAAATAAAATGTGATATACATTTTATATGATATAGAATTGATATGGACATTCTCCAATGCCTGCACTGCATGTATATGCAATGGTATACTACGCAGCCTAAGAAAGAAGGCATTCATGTCTTTTGTGACAATATCGATGAACCTGGAAGACATTATAAAAGTGAAATAAGCACAGAAAGACAAATACTGCAAGATCCCACTTACATTTGGAATATAAAACAAAGTTGAACTCAGAAATGGCAAAATGGCCTAGAACAGAAGGATTTAATGACTTATCTCCTTCTCATTCATTCATAACAACAAGCAAGCATTTATGTAGCACTTCTGTGCCAGAGCCTTTTGTCAAAAAAAAAGGAGACAAAATTTGAATTAGGTAGAAGGAATAAGTTCAGGAGATCTACCATACAATGTGATGATTATAGTTAATAAAAATGCATTGTCAGGCTTGTGGTGTAGCTCAGTGCTAGAGTGCATACTCAGAATGCATGAGGCCCTGGGTTTGAGCCCTGGCATAGTGTGTGTGTGTGTATATATATATATATATATATATATATAGAGAGAGAGAGAGAGAGAGAGAGAGAAGCATTGTACACTTGCTTAGAGAATAGGTTTTAAAAATTCTCATCACAAAAATAGTAACAGATATGTTAATTAGCTTGATTTAATCTTTCCACAGTGTATGCATTTAGAAAACCATCATGCTATGGTATTTTACATACCTCAAATATGTAAAATTTTGTCAAGTAAAAATAAATTTTAAAAGGCTTTCATCCTTAATATTTCCCCTATTATTCTATTTTTTTCTTCTTCATTTTCCCCTTATGCCTTTTCTTACCCTTGTTTCCACCCAACAGTTGTTATTTCTGTTAGGATGATACTCTTCCACTCTGATTTAATGACTTATTTCCCTTATTATTATTAATGAATATTAATATTAACAAGCAAGTATCTAGCACTTCTGTGCCAGGCAGTGTTATAAGTGTTGGTTTTTTTAGCACATGCTTATTCATTTAATTCTTGGAATAACACTATAAGATAGGTGATTCTCATTCCCATCCGAGAAAATCCAGGTGCCGATAGGTTAAGAAACATGCCCATGTCCTACAGCTAACAAATAGTAGAGTCAAGGCTCAATTATAGGCAGTCAGGATCCAGAATCCATGCTATTAACCACTATGTTCAGCCACCTCTCAAGAAACACATAATGCTTCAACTTCTTTAAATGTGACATTACACCCCATCCTCCCCAGCTGGTGGTTTAATGTAATCTCATTATTACTGGGGCTGTTTGCCCTCTAGGACAGGGAAAACCCCAGGAGTTTATGCATAGTCAAATTCTTAGGAAAGCTTCTTCTTCAGGTATTCAGTCCACTTAGAATTGAAATAGGCACTCTCCAACATTGGGGTCATAAGAATTCTCTGCCTTATGTGGAGGCAGGAGTCCTGTTTGTGATTTTGAGGCTGGAGTTCTGGGGTCTGACTTCAAGCCTCTGAGAAGTAGCATGCTATCCACTCTTTCTGAGGTCTCTGTTACTCTTAGAATCAAAAAACACCGGCTCTTCCAAGTTTGGGGAAATCTCCCTTTGTCCTCTGTTATGTGTTCTTTCAGCTTCAGTTCCTACTACCCCCACCTGGGCCCCCTTTTTCTTCCCTCCCCCAATATAATTCCAGTATTAGTTTGGATTTCCTAAAACAGAAGTCAGGAAAGAAGGCTGTTCACAGGTGGTTTGGTTTTAGTCTAGTTTTCAGTACTGCTTAGGTTAGAGAACACCTAATCTGTACTCTGTGTGGGCATGTTCTTGGAATGAGGAAGGGAAAACGCAAGGGGGAAAATATACATATCATTATCTCAATAAGTTATTCCACTATAAATTTCACTGTCATGGATAGGTGAGAAGATCAAAGAAGGCAGATGGCACTGTAACTTACTCTGGCCCAGGTCTCTAAGACTCTGAGACTATTAGCTTGCCTCCATGTCCAATTCTATGTCCCCATAATTATTCCTGCTTTTGTCACTCAGGGCAATCTGCTTGAAATACAATTTATACTAAGAATTCTCTGTTCATAAATATTTAGAAGGATGTTATTTGTTCTGGAATTAATGGTGGTGATGGTTATATAACTTCCTGAATATTCTAAAAACCACTGAGTGTTATACTTGAAAAGCAGAGGTTTTTATGGTGGGTGAATTATAACTCAACTTGAGAAAAAAGAAAAAAGATATTATCATATTATCATCCTTCATCCTTTGAGCTAAGTTCTGAATCTTTAAGGTCTTCCACAGTATGATCTTTCATTATCTCTCTGGCCTATCTCCCACCACTCAGCTCTCCACCTCCTCATATAGTCCCCTTTCATATCTTTAGTTTTGTTATCTTCTAACCAAAATTCCTTTCTCCTTCCATTCATATCTACCCCACGCTTGCCTCAAGAAAGTTCAAGTTCCCCTTCTCTGTGAAAACTCTAGCCTTTATCCACTTCTTCAGACTCTAAACCCTCTTTCCATTTATAATATTCCCATGTTGGCAGAACTCTAGTGTACACAGACCCTTGAACGACAGGACCCTTCTTTTTCATCTTTGTACCTCAGCATTCCGAACAGTGTCTGGTACTGAACAGAAACTTAAGTAAGAGAAGAGTAAGTGAATAAATTACAATTTTACTAACCTCAAAATGGTTCATATCTGCTTGTCTTGCTTTTTTTCAACTAGATTTTAATATCCTGAGGGAAGGGTCTAAGTTTACAACTGAGATTCAGCGCTAGTTCAGAATAGGACACAGCTATTTCTTCAGCTGCTTAACTACCTGATGGCTTGGCAGAGAAAGTTGCCCCTTGTACATTTGATTGCTGATGGACTGAGAAGAGAGGATGCTGAACAGGTGGGAGAGTCCCCAGGATGCTTGGCTGAATGGTGGTTGCTCCACCCTTAACCACAAGTGGTTCATGGTCCACCACTTTTGGCATTCACAACAGCATTTGGAAAGAGATGTAGCAATTTCCCCCTTGGGGCTTATTTTTAAAGTCAGTGGCTGAGAGTGCTTGCCGGAAGTGGGGTCAGACAGAATTGAGAGTTCTGGGTTGCCTGGTGGATGAGATGGGTGTTATCCAAGAAGAGATTCAGTAATTGGTCCACAATTAAGAAAGAAGCCAGGGTGAAGGGAAAGAATGATGGACTCAAAAACAGATCACAGCTTCCTTGGAACGATAAGCGCTTTATGTGCCTAGTACTCTGCTGGACACTGGGAATTAAAGTGTGACCATGACAATTTCTACCCTTTGAAAGTTTACAGACAAATGTGGAGTGGGGAAATAGACAAAACAGACAAATATATTAGTGTGGTAAGGGTAACAATAACGGTAGAGGGATATAGAGGACAAGGAAAAAGCCCTTGAAGACATGGAATCCAAGCTGAGACCTGGTTATGAATTGAAGGTAGTCAGATAAAATATGGGAGGCACAGCAGAATAGATTGTGCAGTACCCGAGGGATAAGGAAAGAGGTCATGTTCACATGTAGTTAGGTTTTGTCTACAGCATGTGTCACCAAATAATGGACTGTGAACTAAATCTAGCCATCCACCTGCTTTTGTAATTAAAGTTTTATTTGAACACAGTTTCACCTATCCATTTCAACACTGTCTATGGCTGCTTTTGCACTAAGCTGCAGAATTGGGCAGTAACCATGAGAACATATGACCCTCAAAACCAAAAATATTTACTATGCTGACCTATGGAACATAGTTTGGGGTGAGTGGTTGGAGAATGGCAAGAAATGAGGCTAGAGAATTAATCAGGAGTCAGACTACAAAAGACTTTGTAAAGCAGATTAAAGAGTTCACTCTTCTAGGAGCAACAAGGGAACAAATGACGTGTTTAAAGCAGGAACACAACATGATGGCATTTAAATTTTAGATGATTAGGGTGGGATTAAGAAAGGAAAAGAGGGGGTTGGGGATTTAGCTCAGTGGCAGAGCTCTTGCCTAACATGTGCAAGGTCCCGAGTTTGGTCCTCAGCCCTAAAAAAAAAAAAAAAAAAAAAAGACTCAAGAAAGGAGAAAAGGCAAAACTGGAGTTGGCAGAGTTGGGAGGAAGGTATATAAGCAGGAAATGACAGCCTTGATTAGGAAGCACTGGTGGGAGGGAGAGAAATGAACAGACATATAAGATACTGAGGAGGGCATGGTGACTGATCAGATAAGGGAGTATGTGAGAGGGATGCTCAGGAGCCCGATTTTCTATTTGGAGTATTTCTACGGTGAGGAAGAAGCAGTAGTGACCTTTAGTAGTAGTCCTTCAGTCCCATCTGACTTCTTTCATTTCCTTAATGTTGCAGAGTCTTTCTCTGCTCATGATTTTTGTCTTTTTTTCACATTCTTCTTAGAATCAACATTCCCACTTTAGTGGAGTATAGCAAACTTGTCAGTATATAAGACTCCTTTGTGTTGTAATTGATTTATGCATTCCATCCACGCATCTTGAAAACCTTTTTTGATAATGCTGTAAGTTTTGATTTCCACCATAGAATATGCTTTAAAGACCTCAAGAGGAAAACAGGCTACTGTATTTACCCAGACACTTACCATTTCTGTGGCTCTTCCTTCATTCCTTATTGTTCCAAGTTTCCTCCTAAAACTTATGTTCCTTTTGTTTGAAGAATTCCCTTTAACAAGAGTTTTTTGTTGTTGTTTTGCTTTGGTACTGGGGATTTAATACAGGGGTACTTTACTATTGAGCCACATCCACAGTCCTCTTTATTTTGAGACAGAGTCTCATAAAGTTCCTTAGGACCTTGCTAAGTTGCTGAGAATGGCCTCAAACTTGCCTTTCTCCTGTTTTAGCTTCCAGGAGTCTGGCATACCACGTCTGGTTTTTACCAATGCTTTTCAAACAGGTCAGCCACCAACAAATTCTCAGTTTTCCTTCCTTGGAGAATGACCTTATTTGGGGCTGGAGTAGTGGCTCAGAGGTTATGGCACTTGCTGGCATGTACCAGGATGAGGGTTTGAACCCAAGCACCATGTCCACAACAAAGTGTCAGTGTCGGAGCAATGAAAGCCACATGAAAAACTAAATAAAAAAATTGATTCTCTCTCTCTCACTCACTGTCCCTTCTCTCTTAAAAAAAAAAAAGAGTGATTTTATTTTATCTTCATTCCTGAAGGATATTTCCACTGAGTTTGCATTTCTGGCTGACAGTCTTTTAGCACTTTAAAAATGTTTTCTTCTCTCTGGTTTCCATAATTTCTGATGAGAAACCTGCTTTCATTCAAATTGATGTTCTCCTATAAGCAATTTGTAGGTTTTCTCTCCCCGCACTCAAGATTTTTTTCTTTTAGTTTTCAACAGTTTGATAAGATGTTTATGGGTGTAGCTATCACTCAGTTTGTGCTATTTAGGATCTGCTGAACTCCTTAACTCTACAAGTTTATATCATTCACTAAATTTGGGAAGTTTCCAGCCAATATTTCTCCAAAAAAATTTTAGTACCACATTTTTTTTTCTGTTCTTCTTTCATGTCTCTAGTGAAATAAATTTAGACTTTTTGGTATTTTCTCATAGAACCCTAAGACTTAAATCATTATTTTTCCAATCTTTTTTCTTTCTGTTGTTCAGCATGAAACATATCTATAGATCCATCTTCAAGCTCATTGACCACTGATTCTTTTCTTTGTCATTTTAATTTTGCTTTTGATCCTATGGAGTGAGTTTTTTATTTTAACTTTGGAGGTTGCATTTTTTAGCGAGAATATTTCCATTAGGTTCTTCTTTATTTATATTTATTCTCACTTATTTCAAATGTGTTTGTACTTGGGGCTGGAGCGGTGGCTCAGAGGTTTCGGCGCTTGCCTGGCAAGCACGAGGACCCATGTTCAAACCCCAGCACCATGTACACAACTAAGTGTTGGAGCAACTAAGGCCATGTGAAAAACTAAATAAAGTTGTTTCTCTCTTTCTCTGTCTCTCTCACTGTCCCTCTCTCTTTAAAAAAAAATGTGTTTGTCTATGGAAAGCAGTATGGAGAATCCTCAAAAAATTAAGGATGGAACCACCTTACGACCCAGCTATCCCACTCCTGGGAATTTTCCCAAAAGATTTAGAATCAGCATATTATACTGATGTGGCTTCATCAATGTTTATAGCAGCTCAATTTACTATAGCTAGATTATGGAACCAACCCAGATGCCCCTCACTTGATGAGTGGATACAAAAGCTTTGGTTCATATATACTATGGAATACTACTCGGCCATCAGAGAAGACGATATTATAGCCTTCGAAATCAAATGGATGGAGATGGACAGAATTATGCTTAGTGAAGTCTCCCAAGCTCAGAGACTTAAGGGCTGAATGGTTTCTCTCATCTGTTGATACTAGAATTTATGTTGAAGCAGTAGGACAGACGGCTGACCTAACAAAGCCTCAAATTGAATGACTTTCAGTGCAACAGGGG
>PVKS010040679.1:0-16485 GCA_004027875.1 Aplodontia rufa
AAATATTTCAGTTACTTTATGCACTGACTGGAGTCCTTCTTCTCTAGAATGATAACAGGGCTAGGACAGATGGGTAATAGTGAGTCAGAGATATGCTAAATAGGAAACGAGGGAAGAGAGAAAGAAACCTTAAAAACAGCCTACCAAACTAAGAAGAACTACTATTGTTAATTATCCCTCTAAGAGGAGAGAGAAAAAGGAAAAGAGACAGGATATAAAAGAAATAAAGAAGAGAAAAAAAAAAGGAAAAAGGGGAGGGGGGACGGTAGGTGTTAACTATTCTACAACATTAGCATTACAGAAAAGTAAAAAACCCTGCTAGAGTTTTTATATATTGGAGAACAAATAAACTCCACCATATATCGCCTTGGTACACACCTTGAAAATTTGAAAATGAAGTCGAAATAAAGGCAAAAAAATAAAATAAAATAAAATAAAAAAAATTAAAAAATAAAAAAAATTGAGGAAAATTATACTTAATAGGCACACCCTGGAAGTATCAGTAATATGATTGTCTGTGGTCCTTTCAGGGAGTGGATCTTCTATTTATGGCTGGAGATGACCTGTTTCTACCCTTTTTGAAGATGTATTCAGGGGATCTGAAGGTCAGAAGATATGTTATCAGAGCTCTATCTGCTGGTCGTTGTCGGACATGATCTCTGTGGTCCCTGGGGTCCCAGCTCCTCTGCCCTGTGAAAGAAGTGTCTATGGTGGGAGGACAGAGCCTTGAACTCCGTTACTCCTCAGTCCCAGATTCTTTATAAGAGGAGGATTCAGGCCCCTGACCCCCTCTTCTGCTGAGACTGCCTGTGTTCAGCTGCAGGATCAGGGCACAGTTTTATGAGCCTCTTTTGCAGACCTGGAGGTTGTGGGTCCAGGAGAGGGAGTGTGGTTTTAAAAATGGATGCTCCCCTTCCCTCACTGCTCCCACACCTTCTTCAGGGCTTCAGCCAGGCCTTCTGGTCCTGTTTCCACCTTTGATCTCTGCTGCTTCCAGTCCGAGTATTTAGAGCTTGCTTTGCAATCCCAAAGAGGTCTTGCCCTGATCGGGTGGACTGGGCGTGTGGTAACTAGGAAGCGGGTAACGAATGGACGCTTGCTTGGCTCTCACACCCTTGCAGTTCCCGCACCGCCTCTTCTGCGCAAACCGCTGCTCTGTGCTTGTATGAAAGCTCTTTCCAGTCACTGGTCCTGCCGCCAGACAGAGCGCAGGTCCGGGAGGTGTCCTCGCCAGAATGCTGACTTTAAAGCTGTGCAGGTTTTTCTTTTGCAGAAGTGACTCAGGCTGGCAGGAATGTAGGCAGGAGAGTGCAAATGCTGGCTGGCGGGCCAGCCGCCGCAGCGGCAGCGCGGAACAAAGACTCCCCGGCCGCTCCTAAGTCTCTATTCCCCAGAACCTCTGCTAAAATTAGGACTGGTGATTCACAATGCTAGTCCCCCAAATGCACCTCAAAATACTGGTGAGAAGCCGGAGATATCCTGATCAGTCACGGGGGTGCAGGGGAAGGCTTTTGTCTTCAGATCGCCATCAGTGGTGTTGTTTTTCTATTTGCATATTTTTTGATTGAGTTGTTTATTTTTACATTACTTGAGTTATTTTACATTGCTGGATTCTAAGAGATCTTTATATGTTTTGGCAATTTGGATCCTCATCAGATATATGACTTTCCAATAACTCAGCTCATATTATTGGTTTTATTTTCACTCTTTAATAGCATTGTCTGAATCACAGAAGTGTTTTATCCTGATGAAGTTTAATTTATTCATTTAAATGTCTATATAATTATTTCATTTTTGTAATCCTTTTTAAGAAGCCAAATGTGAGGTCATGTAAATTTATTCCTATAATTTATCCTAAGAGTTTTATAGTTTGAGTTATACTTAGGCCTTTGATCTAGTTTAATTTTTTACAGTATGAGCTGTTCAGCTGTCTTAGTGTCGTTTGTTGAAGAGAGCAGTCTTTCCCCCATTGAATGATCATGGCATCATTGCCATAATATACGAGTTTATTTCTCAACTTGCAATTTTATTCTATCAATTTGTTTATCTATTTCTCTAGTAACTCTACACTTTTTTTTACTAATAGTTTTTGTTGGTTCTTTTTGGTTATATGTAACATTAGGATTAATTTTGGCATATATATAAAAGCCTGGAATATAATTTACTCTAATTCAGTCCTCAGTATGTCCCCTTGTTCCTTTCCCTTCACTCTACAGATCTTTCTGCAATTTACTTATAGTTATGCTTTTAATAAGTATCTTATGCCTAGTGGATGTACACCATGGTGAGATTCACTGCGGTACATTTGTATATGTACGTAGGGAAGTTAGGTCAGATTCATTCTACTATTCTTCCCTTATCCAGTCCTTCCTCCCTCCCCCTCAATTCCCTGCATCTACTCCACTCATCTTCCTTCTAGTTTTATTGGAACCAACCCTTTTCCTTTCTTTCTCTCTCTTCCTTACTTTGGAGCAGCTTCTGCATATTAGAGAAAGCATTTGATGCATGGCATTCTGAGTCTGGCTTATTTCACATATAATGATAGTCTGCAGTTCAATCCATTTACCATCGTGTCAGAATTTCATTCTTTTTATGGCTGAGTAAATACTCCATTGTGTATATATTCCACATTTTCTTTATTCATTAATCTGTTGAAGGGCACCTAGGTTTGTACCACACTTGGCTATCGTGAATTTCCAGCATTACATTTTTTTTGAGTACTGTCATTTTGCAGGAAGTTTTGAAACTGTATTCCCTGGAAAATTGTTAAATTGTTTTTAATTTTCATTATTTTAGCTGTTCAAGGGCTTTTCTTTTTCTTGTAAATTTCAAGATCAGATTTCCCTTTGCTGCCAAAACAAAAACAAAGAAAAAATAAACCAACTTTGATATTTGTAGTGATTTTACATTTTATATAGACTCATTTGGGGAGAATTGCCATCTTAACAATATTGTTTCCCAATCCATGCATAGAAAATGTCTTTCCAGTGATGTTCTGTAGCTTTCAGTGTTCAGGTTTTTAAACTTCCTTGGTTAAACTTGGTTCTTAATGTTTTACTCAACTGAGTTCTAACACCTGATTTCTGCATATTTGTCTGGTATTGTGCAACTTTGCTGAATTTTTTATTAACTCTAATAGATTTTTTGAGGATTTTTAAATAATTTTCTAAGTCTAAAACTATGTAACCTATAAATACAATTAGTTTACTCCTTCCTTTACAATTTGAATGACTTTTCATATCTACTTTGTCTGGCTAGAACTTCCAGTAGAATGTTAAGCAGCAGATATCTTTATCTTCCTAAACTTAGGGTTTTCTCCATTGAGTACAATGCTAGCTCTGAGTTTTTCATAAATGTCTTTTTTAAGAGGAACTTTTTTTTTTATTCTTAGTTTGCTGAGTATTTTTATAATGAAAAGATGTTGAATTTTGTCAAATTCTTTTTTTGCATCAACTAAAATAATATTTTTCCCTTGTTTTATTAACATGGTGTATAGCATTGATTAATTTTTCTATGTAGAACCCCTCTTGCAATCTTGGAATGAATCTTTCTTGAATACAGTGACTGATAATATAATATGCAGTTGGATTTTGTTTACTAGTATTTCTTGAGGAGATTGCATCCATTCCTAAGAAGTATTGCTCATTATTGTTATTAAAAGAATATGGACATTCTTCAGCATAACAATAAAATCCACTGTTTGTATTTGTATCTGTGTTAGTGAGAGAGAGGGAAGGAGAGAGAGAGAGAATGATTTCTTAATCAGATAGTTTCTTGTGGGATCAACCACATTTCATATTTTAATATTATTTCATCAAGATCAGTCAGAGGTGTCTGATTAGATTTTTTCTGGATTTTTTTAAGAGAGGGGCAGTGAGAGAGACAGAGAGAAAGACAGAATAAATTTTATTTAGCTTTTTATGTGATTTTCATTGCTCAGACACTTTGCTGTGTACGTGGTGCAGGGATTTGAACCTGTGTACTTGCACATGCCAGGCAAACACCCTAACTGCTGAGCCACCGCTTCAGCCTCTTTTCTGTTTTAATAGTGATATGTATGTGTGGCTTTCTAGCTTCACAGAAATATTTCAGGGCTTTGAAGAACTTTCTATGGTCAAATTATTCCTCAATTTTTCCCTTTGAAAGCTTCAGTCTGCCTTTTGTTAGCTCTGTTATTTCTGCTTAGGAAGTTATGATATTAAACAGTTTTTCTGATTGCTTTTGATGAATAATACAATAAAAGCCTGTTTAAAATGAGTGAGTTCTGAGTCTCATGTTCACTAGTTGTTTGGGGGATTCTGTATCAGATAAAATGTTCTACTATATTCCAAAATTTTAATACAGTTTTATGTCATCTTTTTCCTCAAAAGCATTATGATAGCGTTGAAATTTTCCTCCATATTCCTATATTGCTGGATCACGCTGAACAATTATGAATGATAAAACAACCATGCATATTTGGTATAAATGTAGTTGTTCATAGCACAATATTACCTTCAATCATTGCAATAATAAACTTAATGTTTTGTTATTATTTTGTATCTAAACTTATAAAAGTAATTTTTTCTATAGTTTTCCTCCTTTATAAGTGCTTCTTAGGGTTTTATAACAAATGTACAACAATTTCATCACATGTTTTCACAGTGTAATAAAAATTTATCTTTTTTCTTTCTATCCCATGGAAAATACTGTGATTTTTGTTTTTTTCCTTCAATGTGTTTAAACAATAAACTGGTCAATATACAGTGCCATGGATAATTTTTTGGAAACATTTTTCTACTTGTGCATTCATTCTTTATATGACATTGAGTTATTTTACAGATCATGTATTTATTTACTTTGTCATTTTGATGAGTTTGATTCTTGAGGAATTTGTTATTTTCAAGTTGAAAATTTATTTATATAAAGTGGTAAGCACTATAAATTCACAACATGGTTAAGAGAAATTAAATACCCAGAGCTAAGAAAAGAGAAAAAGAAAAAGGAAAGAGAGAAAGTATAGAAAACAACTAAATGAAAAGATAAACTATGTGATGTCATGTGCATAGATTGGAAGTGTTAATATTGTTAAAATGTGCACACTTCCCAAAGTTACCCACAGAATCAATGCAAACTTTTTCAAAATTTCAATGTCATTTGTCACAAACAAAAACAATTCAAAAATTTGCATGGATCAAAAAAGACCCTCAGCCAAAAAAATTTTGAGCAAAAAAAAGCAAAACTGGGGACATTTTGCTACCTGATTTAAAAATGTACTACAAAGTTGGAGTAAATAAAACAGCGTGGTGCTAGTATAAAGAGATATATAGACCGTGGAAATAGCATAGAAAGCCTATATTTACATTCAATGTATCTTTAGCAAAATTATGAAGACAGTATAGTGGAGAGAGTACAATCTTTTTAATTAACAGTGTTGAGAAAACTGAATATCCACTTTTAGAAGAATGCAATTGGATCTGTACCTAATGTCACATGCAAAAGTCAACTCAAAGTGGATTGTAGACTTCAACAAAAGACCTGAAACTATAAAGATCCTAGAAGAAAAGAGAAAGAAGATTTTCAACATTAGTCTTGCAATTAATTTTTAGGATGTGACCTCAAAAGCATGGACAACAAAAGCAGAAACAGACAAAAGGGATTGCATCAAATAAAGTAAAAACCTCTATGCAACAAAGGAAATAATCAGTAGAGTGAAGATACGACCTTTGAAATGGGAGGAAATATTTGCAAACCATGTATCTTATAAGGGGCTAATATAGAAAATACATAAGTTATTCAAACAACTTTATACCAAGAAATCAGACAACCTGATTAAATAAATATACAAGGGCCTCATTAGACATTTCTGAAGGAAAATGTACATATAACAATGGATAAATGAAAAAAATTCCACATCATTTATATTTGAGGTAATGCAAATTATTTTTTAAGAAAGAGAGAGTGGACAGTGTGAGAGAGAGAGAGAGAGACAGAGAGAATCGATTTTATTTAGTTTTTCATGTGGCTTTCATTGCTCCAACACTTCGCTGTGTACATGGTGCTGGAATTCGAACCTGCATTCTCAGGCATACTAGGCAAACACTGTAACCACTGAGCCACTGCTCCAATCCCAAGGGTAATGCAAATTAAAACAAAAATGAGATATCACCCCACTTTTGGTGGAGTGGCCATTATGAAAAAGACAAAAAATGAGTGTTGGGAAGGATATGGAGAAAAGGAAACCATTATACACTATTGGTGGGATTTAATTCATACAGTTTTTATGGAAAGCTGTCAGAGGATTTCTCAAAATTAAAATGGAACTACCACATAATTCAGCATTCTTATTCTAGGATATGAATGGACAAAGATGTGATATATATATATATATATATATATATATATATATATATATATTAGAATATTATTCTGCCTTACAAAAGAGGCAAATTCTGTTATTTGTGATATCATAGGTGAGCCTGGAGAAAATTGTTCCAAGTAAAATAAGTGGAGAGAAAGACAATTATTATATGATCTTGTATGCATAAAAAATCTCTAATTAATAGAAGCAGGGTAGAATGACAGTTGCCAGAAGCTGAAGGGTGGTGTGCAGAACTAATGGTCAAAGATCATAAAGTTTCAGCTAGACAGCATAAATAAGATCTGGAGATCTATTTATAGTACGGTTGTTATAATTAATGTGGCATACATGAAAATTGTTGAGAGTAGATATTACACGTTCTCACCACAAAAAAGTAAACTTCTGAGGTGATGGATATGTTCATTAGCTTTATTTAATTATTTTGCAATGTATATACACATCAAAGTATCCCTGATATGCTGTAAATACATAAAATTTGTATTTGACAAACTCTAATTTTGCTGAGAAAAGTAAAAAAAAATACCTTTAATCAAAATTGTTCATAGTAAACTCATAATCATTTATAATGCTTTATGTTGCTAATTTTTCTGTCTCTCATTTGTGTTTAGGATTGCTCTTGCTAAAGCTTTCCAATTTGGTAGTCTTTCAGATAAAAAAAAAATTTTTTCTTGCCGAGCCTCTTTGTGTTGCACTTCACTGTTTTATTTTTATTCTTTGTTCTTTCCCTTCTACTTTTGTTGTGTTTAATTTTGCTATTTTTGTTTACTTACAATGACTCCTTTTATAGCTTACTTTCCACCTTTCTTCTTGTCACTTGTGTGCATTTGAGGCACATTCTTCATTCTTGGTGCACCTCTAGCTGCATCATACTACTTTTTTAAATCTGGTTTTGTTTTTCTGATTGTTGTGAATGTGGTGCTGGGGTTCAAACTCAGGTCCTTGCACGTGCAGGTAAGCACTTTACCTCTGAGCCGCCCCTCCAGCCCATCACACTACTTTTTAATGGAACAAATACTTACTCAATATCTAGTAGGTAAATATATGCTATCAGTGAAATAAATGGAGAATTACCAGGTTTTGTTATCTTAGAAATCCAGTCACTGTGTCAGCAAGTGGTAAGTGATTAATCTTGTGATATGCAAGAGAAATCACAAGAGTTAAAAAAAAATACTCTGAATGGACAGTATATGTTGAGTTGTAAGAGAAGGTGGTCCAGTAAAAGTTACTTAGGAAGTATCTAATACTAAAAAATATTTACTCCAGTGAGTGCAGACACCTCTTTTTTAATTTACCTTGGATTATTTATTAATTTTGTGAAGACGTAATTAAGCTATTACTAGCTATTTTTTCTGACTCTGTAAACATGTGCACCATACTTTATTTCTAGCAACTGAGCGTAAAATAATGGAAAACATAGACACTGTATCTTTTTGATAAAGCTAATGTTATAGTTATAACAAGAAAAAATTTAAAAATAGTGAAACACAATTTGAATGAAGTAAATCAGGCAAGGTAACAGACACAGTTGGGAGGAAGATAAATTTTGATGCGTGCTCAGGCAAGACTGTGAGGAGACTCTTGAGTAGAGAGCACATGAAGCAAGGGACTTGAGGGCCTTAGAGAAGTGTGCTTCAGGTTCACACAGAAGCCCTGAATGAAGAATGAGCTTAGAATATCCAGAAACAGCATGAAGTTTCATGTGCCTATCTGGGGGGTGGGGATAGAATGAGGCCCAGGTGATATCTATGTAAAGACATCGAAGAATGTATAGGCCATCTTAAGGGGTTTGCATTGGATAATTCAGAAAACAAAGGGAAAGGAATGAATAGAGGACTGGAGACTGAATATATGAAAAACCATATCAAAAAAGTTTGAAATGGAAACTTAGTCTGTTAGGATTAGGAGTTAGGAGAGGAGCTTATAGGTAGGTGGGGGTTGGGAGAAAGAAAGAGAGAAAGCTGTAGATGGGATAGGAAGATGAAGACTAAGTCCCAGCTGTTTTACCAGGAGGTTAGCAATTTGATTTGGGAATGAGAAATGAAACAGTGTATCAGTGTTGGTAGGGGAACTGAAAGCAAAAGAACAGTGATAAACTCTTGCCTTGTTTGTCTCAGTACAAGGAGAAAGAGATTGTGTTCTCCAGAGTCTATTAACTGAACTCCATCAAGGGTCCCCAGATACCATGGTTCCCATCTCAAGGGAAGTAGAGCTACAAGAAAAATATAAGTAACTTCTATTCAGTATATTAAGTGGTGATCCCCAAGAATATGCCAAGGGATGTTTCTTAGTGATTTGGAGACCAAGGTAAGTTATACCACGGTTTCACTGTGAAAAATAGCAAAAGAGATGGAGAAAGCTTCAGTCAAGTTACTAGGGAGATAAGAGGAAGGAGAAAGTCTGAAAATGAGATGAAGAGAGAACACACACTCATACTCATGCACCTGCACATAAACCTATGATTGTAATGGCTACATGGAAAACCAAAGAAAGAAACAGGATGAGGAAGGATTTGCACCAATATATCCTATATCAATTTAGCTATTTTTTCTGACCCTGTAGACATGTGCACACAGGTGAATAGCAAGAGGCAAGGACTAGATTTCATTCTCCAGTACTTCTCCATGCCCTTCCCTCCTCCCTTCCTCTCCTCTATTGGTCTCTCTTCTATTTTCATGAGATTCCTCCCCCACTCTTTATCTCTCTCTGGCTTCTGCATATGACAGAGAACATTTGATCCTTGACTTTCTGCATCTGGCTTATTTCACTTAGTATAATGTCCAGTTCCATCCCCTTCCAGCAAATGTCATAATTTCATTCTTCTTTATTGTTGAGTAAAAAAACTCCATGTTGTGTATACATCACATTTTTTTTATCTATGCATCTGCTGACAGACACCTAAGCTGTATGAATATAATACAATGAATCATATATGTAATATATATCATTATAATGCACTGATTAAAATAGCAATAATAGAATGGTGATCAGTGAAGCAGAGCAAGCAGATATAGGAAGAGAAGAGGGGAGGGAAAGGAAAGGTACTGGGGAATGAGATTGGTCAAATTGTGAGCATGTATGTATACGGAAAAATGAATCCCACCATTAGGCACAATTACAATGCACCAATAAAATGAAGAGGAAGGGACTGGTTCTTTCTTTCAACAAACTATATCAGGTATAACCAACATGATATAAAACCTGTTTTTAACTTAATAAAAATAAATATTTAGCCCTGAATGCTGTGCCATAGGACCCAGGGTTAGATGAAGCATCTGAGAAAGGGGGCAAGGTTGCATGACAGCAGGATGGCCATGAGTCACAGAAATGAGTGAAGGTGAGAAAAAAGGTGTGCATTAGCTCCTTTCTTCATGCTGATCGGTTCTAGGACATGGGGCTATGTAGAAGCCTGGAAAACCAGGGGAATACAGTGACCTAAAAAGGGTTACATTCACAAAATGGCTGATGGACAACTGGATATAATCCCATGTAGCACTATAGAGTGAGTGGGTCAAATGAGAGGCGGGGACCATGTCTTATTTTTGAACCCAGGATAGATTGGAGGATACATGAATATATGTTGAAATAAGAAGTCAGTTATACCCCGCCTGGGTATTGATCCTATAGAATTAAAAGTCTTCCATACTACTGTAATACATGAATACCCAAACTATAGAACCAGCCAAAGTGCACATCATTTAATGAGTGAATAAATTATATACACACACACACACACACACACACACACACACACACACACACAATGGAGTTTTATTCATTCATACTATAAAGAAAATGAAATTATGTCATTTGCGGTAAAATGGATGGAACTTGAGAACATTATTACACAAAATAAGCCAAACTCAGAAGGTCAAGTGTAGCATCTTTTCTTTCATATGGAATCGAGAGAGGAGAGAGGAAAGAAAAGTGGTGGGGGAAGGTCTCAGGAAAATCAAAGGAAGATCTGTAGAGTAGAGGAAAGGGACAAAAGGCTGGGTGGAGGAGAGGGAAAGGGAAAATACAGGTGAATGATATTGGTCAAATTATATTGTTATATTGTGTGGATGTGTAAATATGTAATACTAAATTCCATCATTATGTACAACTATAATACACCAAAAATACAATGCACCAAAAATATAGAAAAAAGAAATGAGTATACATTTATAGAATGATTAAGATCAGCTGCTTTGAAAAATATTTATAGACTTGGAAAGGATGTTCTCCCAGTGAAGAGGGCAGCACCAATTTTCAGACTCTACTGAAAACCCTACTGAAAAATTCAAATTGGTTTCTATGGGATGCAAGCACATTTTGTTTTCTTAGTTTCTACTATATGGACACCCTGAGAGTGAACAGGATACCAGAGAGTTGAGTCTGAACATCAGTGTATGAAATCTCTGAATAAGGTCATTAAGAGGATGACAGATTATAACCTTATCTCTGATAGTTTCACATTGCAAAATTGAGAACTTAACTTCCTCCTTCTCAGCACTAGTTGCCAGTCGCCCAAGTTCTTTCTCTTTCACACACACACACACACACACACACACACACACACACACACACACTCCTGTTTCTGAGAGAATTCCCAAAATTATCAGATTATGTATCATTTCTGTTACTCTTCATAAGTTTAAAATGGGCACTGCTAGCAAGGTTCTGTGCTGTAATAGTTTTAAAGGAGGATTATTGAAATTCATATACATTCATCTTTGATAGGTGCCTTCAATTTCCCCAACATTTGTGTATTCTTAAATTTGAATCAAGGCTTTCTATGCAATTTCATATATCACATTCAATCACTTCCACATTATTAGGACAACTATTTTCCCCCAAATAAGTTCACAATAATGAACTTTTTCCTTTCTTCTTTCAATTTACTGCAAATGTAGAATTTACTAAAATAGAGACATCTATAATGACATGAGAGCTGTGATAGAATCTATGTAGGAATCAAACTATAGATTTCTAAACAGTTGCTATTTCTTCCTCGTGGATGGAAGTCTGAGGTATATTGGAAATTGTGTAGCTCAAATATTTAGTCTCCCCTCCAACTGCTGGCCTTTATCTGACCAATTTCTTTATGAGATGTATTTCATGCACCAACAAAATGATAGATTTACCTGTATTAAAATAACCTCCCAACTTTCATATCTCATCATAACTGCAAAATGCTCTTTGTCAAACATTTCCCTTTCCGTGTCTTTGTCCATTTTCCAAATGTGATGAATAATGTTTTTTTCCAGAAATAAATCATGGTGGGAAATAAATAATTTATTTTCTGAAATATAACATTGAAATTACCTGAAATTTTGACTCTTTTTAATCAATTTGTATTATGAAAATTTTAATTGAGAATTTCTATGTGGCAGAGGTTTATTCATGCATATGAACAAAGATAAGTTGGTTCTTCTACTTTGAGAGCCAGACCTCTTAATAGTCACAAACTCATAAAAATGCATAACTGCACACAAAAATGTGTATACAGCCTACAGTTTAGGATTTTTAGACTCCCCAAAGGGGGATTGATTAAAAATGCCAATGAAATCATCACCATGCCTATTAAAAAATATCTATATAAAAATATGATATTCACAGGCCCTGGAACTTTATTCTCCCCATTTAATTCTGGCTGCACTCCGGAATTGAAATGATCATCAGGCAGATGGCATTCTTCTGGCCTCTCCTCTTCAAACAGTCTTTGTTGTTGGATAATGCAACAGTAGAGTAAGGAAGATTCTATTACTGGTCCTCTATAATTTTCATAAGACATAAGCAGAAACTGAGAAGAACATTTTATTTATAAAAATGTTAACAAAGTAAGATTAAAATGCCATTTTGCATTTGACTAGGTATCTAGACAAAGCAACAAGTGGAGCAAGAATCATTAATGGGAAATCAATAATTATCTCTGGTATGCACAAAAGTTATTTATGACAGAGAGAATGTCTGTGCTTAATGACACCCAGTTCCATCCTTCTTCGTTCCTACTGCAAGGCATCCCAGGTCTAGAAGATGTGCACATATGGATTGGACTCCCTTTTTTCTTTGTGTATCTTGTTGCACTCCTGGGGAATGCTGCTGTCTTATTTGTGATCCAGACTGACCACAGTCTCCATGAACCCATGTACTATTTCTTGGCCATGTTGGATTCCATTGATCTCGGCTTGTCCACTGCCACCATCCCCAAAATGCTAGGTGTCTTTTGGTTCAAACTTGGGGAAATATCTTTTAGAGGCTGCCTTTCTCAGATGTTCTTCATCCACTTTTTCACCGTCATGGAGAGCACCATGTTGGTGGCCATGGCCTTTGACCGCTACATTGCCATTTGCAAACCCCTGCGATACACCATGATCCTCACTAGCAAAATCATCAGCATCATTGCAGGCATTGCTATCCTACGGAGTCTGTACATGGTTGTTCCACTGTTGTTTCTCCTCCTGAGGCTGCCCTTCTGTGGGCACTGTATCATCCCTCATACCTACTGTGAGCACATGGGTATTGCCCGTCTGGCTTGTGCCAGCATCAAAATCAACATTATGTTTGGTCTTAGCAACATCTGTCTCTTATTATTGGATGTGTTTCTTATCATTCTCTCCTATGTCAGGATCCTCTGTGCTGTCTTTTGCCTGCCCTCCTGGGAGGCCCGGCTCAAAGCTCTCAATACCTGTGGCTCCCACATTGGTGTTATCTTATCTTTTTTCACTCCAGCATTTTTCTCTTTCTTGACACATCGTTTTGGCCATAATGTCCCCCAATATGTCCACATTTTCTTGGCCAACCTCTATGTGGTTGTTCCCCCAGCCCTTAATCCTGTAATCTATGGGGTCAGAACCAAGCAGATTCGGGAACGAGTGATGAGGATTTTTCTCAAGACAGATCACTAGTCAATTGGGGGTTGGAGGTTTTATTTTAGAATTTGTTTTCTCTATTGTTCAAAGTAGAGTTACCTTATATATAATCCAATAAAAAGGAGGAATGTGAGAGGAATGTTGTAACCAGCAACTTTATTTAATTGCAAATTGAAGCTTTTTCCTTTAAGGGTAATAGTGAGAATATTGGAATTTGTATAAAAGTTTACTTATACAAGTACTTTCATTAATATTGTTGGATCCTCAATAAAGTTAAAGGGGGGAATAAATATTAAATTAAGAAAAGAAAGCATGTATTATTTTCTGTACTTTTTCAATGAATATATTGGTGTTCTGGAAACAAGTGATTTATTCAAATTTCATGTGTAGTAGGAATTAGTAATTTAACCCAAGTAAGTTCCTCTAAATTGCAATCCTTTTTTTTTCTTTAAATTCCAGGGAGTTTCAGAATTAAACACAATGCAGAATAACATTGCTACTTTCAAAGCAATTATAAACAGAGTAAGTGCCTGCCATAACTCTTAAAATAATAATTGCTTACCCTGATATATCATAATCAATCTACTATAAGTGCATGCTCTCTCTGTATATACACAGATATATTGATATGGCTCTCTCTGTATATATACACATATATCCATATTGTGTTCACATAATTTTCCTTGGTAGTCACTGTAATTTCCCCATGTTATAGGAGAGATATATTATAAATCTGTAGTAATTGGGATACACCATATTTGGTGTAAATATGGAAAAGCAGTCAAATCAAACTGAATAGAGTCCAGAAATAGACCCTGAATTAAGGCATAGATAATATTGCAGCATAAGAAAAGACATTATTTTCAATAAAAATACTGAGTCAAATGGAGATCCATAAGAGAAAAATGAATCTAGATATTTATCGTTTACCATACAAAAATTGTTTCCAATTATAGGATTGTAAAGTTTAAAGCAAAAATAATATAGCTTCTAGGAAAAAAGAGACAGTATCCTGATGACCTTGGAATAAGGAAAATTTCTAAAATAGTACACAAGTGTATACGAACATACATGCTAACAATACCAGAAACATATTAATTAGGCAGTTAATATTAAAACTAAGAACTCTCATCATGCATAGTATTTATAAAGAAAGCAGCCAAACCAAGTGACTTATGTATGGAATACACAGAGTACTCTTACAAATCATCATACAAAAGGAACACAACCACATTTAAAAAAGGACTTGTAAGGGGATTTCTCAAAAAGATCTAAATTTCTAGTGAATATAAAGAGAAGCTCTACTTCCTTAGTCATAAGGGAATTACATTTAAAATCACTGAGTCATTCTAATACCCAAAAACCAGGATGGTTAAAATGAAACATATTGAATGGTAAGAAAGATGTGAAATAATCAGAATCCTTATACTTTTAATGATGAAAAGGTAAGTTGGTAGAATCACTTTTGGAAATTAGCAGTATTTTCAAAAGCTAATCATGCATACACTAGGACTCCAAAATCCCATTCCTTGTTATATTTCATATTTTTACCTAAGGTTATGTACATCAGTTATCACAGAAGCACTATATATATGAACTAATAATTAATAATGGTCAAATACATGTTAAGAGTAGAATATATAAATACCAAGTACCAAAGAGAATGAGCACCAGCTTCAGAAACTTAGTGAGGCCCTAAGCAATTTAGCAGGACCCTGTCTCAAAATAAAAAATTAAAAGGACTGGAGGACTGGGGATGTGGCTCAGTGGTTAATCACTGCTGTGTTCAATACACAGCTACAAAAAAAAGGAGAGAGAGAGAATGAGCAAACTGTAACTATAGTAAATATACTAAATGAAATGGACCATATAGAATGTTTTGTTATATATATATATATATATATATATATATATATAATCAAAATTATGTTATATATTACATATTATCACATTGATTTAAAGTTCAGTAATGATAACAAAGGGGCTGAATTGTGAAATCAGGTTCACATAATTAATATAAAAGTTTTCAGTGATTCAATGGATAAAGAAAATCACAATGCTTCCTTTTTAATAATAAAATATTACTATGAAAACCTTCAAACAATCCAAAGTAGAGAAAAAATGAAAATGTCTCTTTTCCTGTGACTGCTCTCCAATTCTAGAACACATTGTTAACTATAGGCACAATATTGTACAGCAGAACTCTAGTGCTTCTATCTATTCCTAAAGTGAAACTTTGTGCCTGGAGTAATTCCCTATGTCCCTCTAACCCCAGCCCCTGAAAGTATCACTTTACCCTTTGATTCGATTCAGCATAATGTCCTCAAAGTTCATCCTTACTGTCATACATTGCATAATCCCCCCCTTTCTTTTTTGTACTGAGGATTGAACTCAGGAACACTTTAACACTTCCTTTTTTATTTTATTTTATTTTGAGCCAAGGTCCCATTAAGTTGCCCAAGTTGTCCTTGAACTTGTGATCCTCTTGTCTCAATCTTCAAAATAGCTGGGGTTATAGGCCCGCACCTCCATGCCCAACTAATTTTCTCACTTTAAAGACTGAGTTGTGTTCTGTTGTATGTATAACACACATTTTCCTTATTCTTTGCTCTGTTCATGAACATTTAAAGTGGTTTCCATATCATGGCTGTTGTGAATGGTGTTGCAATGAACAAGGAAGTGAGAATATTTCCATAAGATCTGATTTTAAATCTTTTGGATAATCACTCAGAAGTGAAATTAATGGACCATATAGTAATTTTATCTTAAATTTTTTGAAGTCCAACCTACATGCTGAAACCTTTTGTATACCCACAATGTACAACTATTTCAATTTTTCCACATTCTCATCAACATATTTATTGATTGGAATATTTGTGGTGTTAAGTTTCTTGAGTTCTTTGTACAATCGATATATATTAATCCATTGTTTTTTTTCTTTTTCCACATTTTTATTGGTGCATTATAGTTGTACATGTTGATGAGATTTATTGTTACATATTCATATATGCACACAATATAATTTTTTAGAAGTATATAGAGATACAATTGAGGGGGGAAACATTATCAAACCATCAGTAACCAATGTGTATATACTTTCTTATCCAGGGGTAATGCCAAAACATGAATGACCAACATGGGTTTCACCTGTTGCAGTTTCCCCCAGAAGAACTCTTGCGTTAAATGGGTATCTCAAGGAGGAATGACATCTGCTTCTGAGATGGTTCCCCCATATTCCCACTCTTCAGTCTCCTAAGAGTTCTTCATACACCC
>PVKS010040680.1:0-16482 GCA_004027875.1 Aplodontia rufa
TCTAGAATCAGACACAGTGGCACAAACCTGTAATCGCACAGACTCAGGAGACTGAGGCAGAAGAATCACAAGTTCAAAGCCAGCCTCAGCAACTAGCAAGGCCCTAAGCAACTTAGTGAGACTCTGCCTCAAAATAAAAAACAGGGACTGGAGCGGTGGCTCAGCAGGTATGGCGCTTACCTGGCATGCACAAGGACCTGGGTTTGAACCCCAGCACCACATACACAACTAAGTGTCGGGGCAATGAAAACCAAATGAAAAACTAAATAAAGTTGATTCTCTCTTTCTCTGTCTCTCTCTCATTCTCTCTCCCTCTCTCTCTTTATAAATAAAAATAAAAGGGGCTAGGGATATGGCTCAGTGGTTAAGTGCCCCTGGATTCAATCCCTGGTACAAGAAAAAAGACTGTGTGCATGCTGCAATGACTGAATGCCCTATATACTTAATGGCTATGGATACAAAAACTTTTGGCAAGTAATTAACACAAAATCCAGTCCTCTTAGTCTTATTTCATGACATTTGAAGTGACAATCCTGTAAAAATTCAGGGAAAAGCATGAAAAAAGGAAAAATTTCAAACCACATGAAAATCCCATATGTAAATTATGTCATTTGAAATTTATGCCTCTAAAGTCCTACACACAAGCACAAAAATATACATGCGTGCACACACACAAACACAATGCATGTAGACGAAAGGGCAGATGCAATGGACTGAAATAGTAAGTGAGTTGATATAATGGAGAGTATTCACTCTTTCCTCTTTTATAATTGCTCAATTTATCATTTCTTTGTGATATATGTATATGTCATCTGTGGGAATTGATCAATAACAAAGGAATTTTATGAAATTAAAATAAACTACTACTATGAATAGCTAGGCTATCGGAAAGTATCCATCATCCAATGCTGAGCAAGGAAAGAGCATCACATTTTATTTATTTATTTTAAAGAGAAGGGAACAGTGAGAAAGAGAGAGAGAGAGAGAGAGAGAACCATCAATATTATTTATTTTTTTTCATCTGGCCTTTGTTGCTCTGACACTTCCTTGTGTATGTGGTGATGGGGTTCGAACCCAAGTCCTCACACATACCAGGCAAGTGCCATAACCAATGAGCCACAGCTCCAGCCCCTCCACCTAAATTTTAAATAGGATGCAATTGAAGAAAATAGTGATGTGTTCATCAGTAGGTTAATGTGTGTGTGCTTCAAGTATGTTATGAACAAATAGGGGAGTTTATTGATGTTCAGTAGGATGCATTTATTTAATTAAATAATGTCATTTCTCATGAGCTGTTGTACATCTTGTTTACAACATTTGAACACATGTACCCATTAAGCTGCCAGTAGTGGGTCCCCTGGGATAGGCTGATTTGGGATAAAGTGTTTCCATATGACTTTCTTAGATTTGTGAAAGATTTTTTCATAATGCTTGCATTATATTTATAATTCAATAACAAATCCAGAACAAATGTGTACTGAAATAATTATGGGTGAAAACTTACTGTGCTGTCCCCATGAGAGAGGCCTGAGGAATCTATTTTCCTGAGCATACACAACAGGTCTGAAGATACAAAATCTCACAAGTCTTTGTTTAAGGATGAGTTACCCATGGTTTCACCATACTTCTTTATAAATGGATGTTGTCTTTGAGCATATTGCCAAGAAGCATGTCTAATTTTTTTATGGTACTGCGGATGGAACTACTACTCTACCACTGAGCTACACCACCAGCCCCAAGAAGCATGTCTAATTTTGATCATAACAAATATAAGATGCTTCTTTATTTATTTTTTTATTGTTTTTTCTTTAATATTTTTTAAATTTAATTTTTATTTTTGAACAACCATACAAATTTTTAACAAAATAATATAAAATGTGTATAGTTTCTGGGTACTAGATTTAGCCCCAGGAGTGCCCCCCCCCAATTTCCCACCCATATCCCTCCCTTCCCTTACCCACAATATCTCTAAAAAAGTGGTACTTATTTTTTTAAGAGAGAAGGATAGTGAGAGAGAGAATCAATTTTATTTTGAGTTTTTCACGTGGCTTTTGTTTGTTGCTCTGACACTTAGTTGTGTATGTGGTGCTGGGGTTTGAACCCGTGTACTCGTGCATGCCAGGCAACCGCCATAACTGCCAAGCTGCCGCTCTAGCACCGAGGCTACTTTATTTAAAAGAAAAAACAGTGCTTTTGGGGGCTGTAGAGGTAGCTCAGCACTTACAGCACTTGCCTACTTTGAACCCTAGCACCACATAAACAACTAAGTGTTGGAGCAATGAAAGCCACATGAAAAATTAAATAAAATGGATTATTTCTTTCTTTCTCTCTCTCTCTCTCTCTCACTCTCTCTCTTATTACCTCTCTCTCTTTAAAAAAAAATAATGTTTTGGGCTAGAGTGGTGGCTCAGTGGTTGGACTGATTGCCTGGCATGCATAGGGACCTGGTTCAAACACTAGCACCACATATGCAACTAAAAAACAAAGGGCAGATGAAAAAAATAAATAAAATTGGTCCCCCCCCCTCCACCTCTTTTGTAAAAAATACTATTTTAAAGAGTGTATATTTTAAAGTTTTTATTCTTATTGTGATTGAGCCACTGTTTACTTTGCTTGTGTTACTTCTCAAAATTTGAATCACTTGGGGCTGGATCTGTGGCTCAGTGGATCAGTGCTTGCCTGGCATGCAAGAGGACTTGGGTTTGATCCCCAGCACCACATACACAACAAAGTGTTGGAGCAACGAAAGCCACATTGAAAAACTAAATAAAATTGATTCTTTCTCATTCTCACTCTCTCTCTAAAAAGAAATTGAGTCATTTGCTTGTAGCAGTTATTATTTTAAATCTCTTAGATAATAAGGCTCTTCTTTCTAGAGTATAATAAAGAAATTTTAATTTCTTAAAATACATATATGTGCATTTGAACATGGAAATTGTATAGTATGATGAATATTTTGTTCAAAATTACATTAAGTAGTCATTCAATTGTTTAAGACAAGCACATTAATATGTATCCATACATATGTGTGGACTTGTTCAAAATGTTATCTGTCATGCTGGGGATTGAACCCAGGGCCTCCTGCACATTAGGCAAGCACTCTACTACTGAGTTATAACCTTAACTCCCATAAAATTATATATGTTTAAGCCTGATAATTATTATAGTAATAATGCAATTAAACTTCACCCTCTTTGTCCATGTTTGTGTGTTTGTGTATGAGTATGTACATGTATATACATCCAAAACTTTGATATTAAATTTCATATACATTAAGATGTGATTTTTTTCATATGTCAGGATTTGGATCATGTTCTCACTTCTTTTTCGCTGGCAATACGTCATTATCATAAAATATTTGGAAGACCTGCTTTTTAGAAAATAAATGTAAAGAGAAACTTGTGAGAGACTACAGATTAATATAAAAACACATGTGGAGCGGTGGCTCAGCAGGTTTTATCGCTTGCCTCACACGTGCAGGGACGAAGTTCAAACCCCAGGACCACATACACAATGAAGTGACAGAGCAGGGAGAGCCAAATGAAAAACTAAATAAAAATTGATTCTCTCAATCTCTCTCTCACTATCCCTCTCTCTCTCTCTCTTTTAATTTTTATTTTTGAACAACCATACAAGTTTTTAATAAAATAATATAAAATGTGTATAGTTTCTGGATATTAGATTTGCCCCCAGGAGTGCCCCCCCCCAATTTCCCACCAGTATCCCTCCCTTCCCTTACCCACAATATCTCTAAAAAGGTATTAGGCTGTATAACATTACAACTTATCTGGATTTAACACATGATAATAGACCAACTTTCTCAATGGCCAGGGTCTAGACCCCACCTCCACAGATGAGTGGAGACATTTGACCCTTGGTTCTCTGGGTTAAGCTGATTTTACTCAGCATAATTTCTTCCATATCCATCCATTTACCTTCAAAGGCTGCAATATCATTGTTTCTAATTGCTGTGTAATATTCCATGGTATAAATGTACCACAGTTTTTGGATCCATTCATCCAGTGAGGGACATCTGGGTTGTTTCCATAGTCTACCAATAGTAAATTGAGCTGCTATGAACGTAGATATTGCTGTGTCACTATAATGTGCTGATTCTAAATCCCCTGGAAAGATACCCAGGAATGGAATAGCAGGATTGTATGCTGGGGTCATCCCTAGTTTTTTGAGGATTCTCCAGTCCCTCTCTCTCTTAAAAAAAAAAAAAAACACGTAAGTGCATCCACCTTGAAGCTTTGGTAGAATGTATATCTGGAAAAATGCAAATTGAATTTAGATAGTAATGCAATCTGTTGTTATTTATTTATTTATTTTGGTATTTGGGATTGAACCCTGGGATGCTTAACCACTCAGCCACATCTCCAGCTCTTTTATATTTTTTTATTTTGAGACAGGGTCTAAGTTGCTTAGGGCCTTGCTAAGTTGCTGTGGCTGGCTTTGAACTTGCGATCCTTCTGTCTCAGTCAACTGAGCCACTGGAATATGGGCACACACCATCGTGCCTGGATGTTGTTATGTTTTTAATAATAAATAAGATTAAATATTAAATTAAATTTTAGGTTAAAGGGCTGGAGAGGTGGCTCAGCAGTTGGAGTGCTTGCCTGGCATGTTCAAGGACCTGGGTTTGAAGTCCAGCACCACATATACAGTGAAGTGTTGGATAAACAAACAGAAAAAAAGATGAGAAAATAAATGAAATTGATTCATTCTCTCTTTCCCTCTCTCTCTTTAAAAAACAGTGTAAGCTAAAAATTTCAGAAGGGGGGAATCTACATTTTCTGAGGCATATATGTATATATGTGGTTCAATATTTGTTTTAGACTATGCATAATGTATATGTTTGCATAATAAATATTAGAAAATGTAGGTCTTCACATCATGATACCTGAGGGTGATGTCATAAACATTAAATTTCCAGTTGCTAAGTGTTTTATGTAGTGAAAATTCCTTCACGAGACCCTAGACCCTAATTTTTAGTGATTGTGCCAATCAAGAAGCTCTTTGCCAATGTTTCATTTACTAAAAATTTAGGTCTTGCAAATGTTTTTATGATAATAACAGACTGCCCAAGAAACGTAAAAATAAAAGCCAAACTACAACGTATGGAGAAAATCTATTTTATTGTAAATCTGTTTCATATGAAGTTGAATATAGATGTTTGCATGTGTATATATTAAGTATGTGAGTATATTAAAATTGAGTTTATCTGTGTATGTCAAAACAACTTAAATGTTTATCAGCAGTTATGAACAGTTCTGACTCTTTTTTAAAAAAAAAATCATTTTTATACCTGTATTTTACTTAAGGAACCCAGTGCAGTATGTATGCTAGGTCAGCGGTATGCCACTGAGCTACAACCCTAGCCCACAGTACTTTATTCTTGATTAACATGTTTATTTTGTGAATCCTTTGCAACTACCATGTCTCAGTTACTTATGAGAAAATATTTTTAGGACTGATCCATAAATGTCATGGGAAGCCACTGGCAGTCATAAAATGCCATGGGAACGTACCTGTGTTCCAATCTTGGTTGATGAAACCGTGAGACTCAATTTCCTCTCACTGGAATTTACCCATATTCGAGTAGGTATATCGGTAGAGTCTTGAGAACTATCTAGAAACACATCTTAAGAGTTCCAGACAAATGGAGGCTTCTCCTTCAGCATACAGGTCAGAAAATAGAGAACTCCCAGGGAACCTGGGAAGCACGTGGACTGACTGGTGCTTAGACATACTGTTGTCCCAGCCCTTAGGTGGAACCATTTTCTTTTCCCACTAGGCCTCAATCCCTGAGACTTGCCTAGTGAAACTGCAAGACAATTTGTACCTTGAGAAAATGTTCGAGATGTAATGCTGAGTGAAGAAAAAGCAGAATTGTTAAGATTTAGGTAGGTGGAAATTGAATTCCTGAACTGAAAAGACCCCTGATGACAGTAGGTTTAGGCCTCAGTTTGATTTTAGATGGAAACCAAAAGCAGAATCACAGTAGTGTGAGCAGGTTTCTTTAAACTGGGCAAGAAACAAAGCAGCCATACTTCCTGGGGCCTTTGTCTCCAGGTCACATTTTTTTTTCACACCGGATGGGCGGGAGAAGAGGACTGGGGGGCGAGGGGGGTGTGTAATATTAAATAAAATTCCTGGAGCAACACTGCCATCGTGAGGATATTTCTGGAAAAAGCCCCAATGCTTATCATTAAGAGGAAAGATTTTCCTTGGTTTGGAAGGATTCGTTTTGTGATATCCTTCCAGGAGGTACAGAATCGTAGTTCTTTTTGCAGAGGAAAAGTCCTGGTGTAAGAGCTGGCCCCAGGCGGAGGCACGGCTAAATCTGCCCACAGTGTCCAGACACCGGAAGTCCTGGGGTGGAGTCTTAGGAACCTCCCAGTGTGGGAGGGACTAGAGGAAGCCACCAACAAAGTACTGGGCCTCCGGATATTTGCCTCTTTCCCAGGCTCTTAGAGATGACACGTGGTTTCCCAAGCTCTGGGGCCTTGGTCCTTTTAGGTAGGAGGGCCAGAGTACAGAGGGCAGGACAATACCAGGTGGCTTAGAGGCGTCCATGTGCTTGCTGGAGGTCTCAGGTACATCCAAATTGCTTGGGGCTGGGAGGTCCTTGGAGAGATGTGGAACAACCCAGCCCAGCTAAGAATGGTTACCACTTCTACAACAAAACACCCACCCACAACAGATGGGGACCAAAATCAAGTAAAGAAGACTGAAGACGAACCAACCAACATTTTAAAAGTCCTCATCTGCTGGAGGTGGCATTACCTGTGACCTCTCTTCACTTCATCATACTTGGCTGTTGCAGCAGGTACATTGTAAAGAAACACAATTCTTTCTAGAAATGCAAAAACAGGAGAAAATTTAAATAGGTCAGTATTCCAGTGAATATTTAATAATATTTTAAATGCATAAAACGTACGGTTGAAGGGACCTTGTTTGAATGCACAAGAGATCAGGGAATTTGAACATTATTTTTAAGTACCTATTAATATGTGAACTAAAGATGAAAAAATGCATGGTAAGGCCATTTTGATTTTTTTCTTATGTGATTGAGGTACAGTTTATTTTCTACTTAATAATTTCTCAAAATTTGAATGGTTTGCCAGCAGCAGGTAAAGTTTGATAATTTGTTGGACTAGAAAGCTCTGGAATTGCCTGGGAATGTAAGTCACTGGTAGAGCACTTGGTAATGTGTGCAAGGTCCTGGGTTCCATCCTCAGCACCACAAAAAAAAGTCCAAAGCTCTACTGATATGCACATGAACAAATGCTATAAATTAGTGTTAAAGATTCGATGCATCCAGTTGTTTAAAGAGAAGTAAACATGTATAGATGGCTAGATCCAAGTATATATATGCATGTAAATATTTTGAAGTTACATATTTACGATCATGATCAATGTTACACCTAGTATGAGTATGCGTTTCAACTGGAAATTCTCACTCAACATATTACTATCTGTACTTAACATTTATATTTGGAGACATTAATGAAAGTATAGCTTCATGTAAAGAGTTTGCATCTGTTTCTTAGGATAGACATCTGGGTGACTGAATTTGGAAATAACAGTTTTTTCTTGTTTTAAACCTATATGACCAAAATATCTGCTAAGTTGTGCTACTCAATGATCTTGAGCAGGTAAGGAGACTACTTAATTTTCAAACCAGTATACTTTTTCCAGCATTATTGAGGTATGATCAATAAAGGAAAATTGGATATATTTAAAATATACAATGTTTTGATATATGTTTATGCTGTGAAATGATCATAATCAAGCTAATAAATATATCCATCCCCTCACATAATTACCTTTTCATGCACATGTGGTAAGAGCCACACTCCTGAAATCTACTCTTAACAATTTTCAAGAGAAATACCAGTTTCAACCTACATTTACTGAATTGTTTACTCAGAAAAAGATGAAAATTTGGTAAAAATTCTGAAAAGTATATAAAATGTTCTGAAATGTAAGCACGTAGGGCCTGTTTCATTATTAGAATATTTCACCATAGCAATGATTTGGTAAGGCAGGACTCAATATTAAGATTCTATATCATACTATGATAAGTATTTTCTGTCCTGTGTATAACTTTTAAAAAATTAAGAGAGAACCTAATGTTCTTTAATGAATGGGTCAATCAAGAAACTCTTTGGAAATGTTGCATTGTCTGAAATCCAAGTCTTGAAAACTTTTCTGAGTAATTTCAATCTACCCAGGAATCGGAAATGAAAAATTTGCATTTAAAACATGATGCATATATAAATTCAGTTTTGTTGGAATTTAGTGTAGTGTATCACCATAAATACAGAACCATGTGTATTGAAAGAATGGGAGGGAATATGCAAAGGGTCATTGGTGATTAATGTGAGCTTTTATGAGAGCACTTTTACTCTTTATCAGTACATGGTGATTTTCTAAACTCTTTGCAAGCACTGTATCTTGTTTATGAGAAAACACTTACGACTGACTCCTAAGACTTAGAGTGGGGCATGCATACAAAATATCATTAAAGGTCATACAGTGACTTGCATAAAGGGAATATGCTTGTGTTCCCATGTTAACTGCTGAAACCACGGGACAAAGTCATGACCCTCTTGACTAGAATTTATGCAAGTTCAAGTATATGTGTCACTCATAGTATGGAATTGAATATGAGAGCCATCTGGACCCTACTCCTAGGGTTCTAGCCATGTCTGCTTCCATTTGAACACACAAAGCTAAAGACTCAGAGCAGAAAATGGAGGCCTCCCAGAGAAAATGGCAGTGAGACAAGTCACCTGACCTGGGGCCTAGAATTTTCATTCTCTAGGCTCCTATTTCCGCTGTTTACTTTCTTATCCCTACACTCCTGAAAATTGCTGTTGGAAGCATATAACTTGGGATTGTGGTGGGAATCAACGCTGAATGAAGGAGAGCAGACCTGCAAAAGCTAGGTAGAGTGGAAATGTAATTCTTGAAAAACAAAGCCAGGTTGATGAAACTGGGTGCTGTAGGCTGCAAGTTGATTTCAGAGGGAAATCAGAAGTGGGGCCAATAGCTAGGCAGCTTAGTTTCCTGACTCCTTTATCTTTTGGTGTCTGCTTTTTTTTCACATTGAATGGGCGGGAGTAGAAGGGTCTGGGAAGGAAGGCTAAGCAGTTCCCAGGACAATACTGCCCTCAAGAGGAAGTAGGTTGGGGCTGGAGCTGTGGCTCAGCAGTTGCGGTTGCTCAGTGGTTAGGGCGCTTGCCTGGCAGGCACAAAGTCACAAGTTCAAACTCCAGCACCGCATACACAGTGAAGGGTTGGAGCAAAGAAAGTAACATGAAAAAATAAATAAAATTGATTCTCTTTCTCTCTCTCACTCTCCCAATCTCCCTTTAAAAAAAAAAAGAGGAAGTAGGTTAAAAGAACCCCAAAATTCCATGAGTCCCAGCAGTTGAAAAACGTTGGGCCTTTTATGAAATTGAGTGGACCTTGTCACTGAGGAGGCCTCCTTCAGTTCAGATCAGGAGCACTGAACAAAGGCAGAATGCTGGAGAAGAAGTTGACGAGTGTGGATGGGGTGGAGGAATGAGTGGGCAGCAGCCAGATAGGTCAACTAAAGAAAGTAGTGGGGCTTGGTTATCTACCCAGTTACCCAGTGAAGGCAGGCCTACAATAAATCACTACAGATCCTATTTGGGAGGAGTCGGGACATTTGTCTTTTATAAGGGGACAGACATGGGTTATTTAACTGTTGGCCTTTTCCTAAGAAAAATGAGACTCTTGAGGCTTGGGTCATACTTGTTCATTCCATGTTTGAAAGTGTTCTCTTCTGCCTGCGACCTAGCGATCACATAGCCTCACTCCACAGGAAGGTAGAAAGTTGGGGCCAGAGAGGACCATTGAGGTTTCTTTTGCAAGAGTGGCACTGGGAAGTGGCAGAGAGTCCATTGGCTAGGTTCAGCTATAGCACATAGTTTACTTAAACCTCAGGGAAGATTGAAATCCATTCTCCAAGTCCTCATGAGGAATGATGTTCACACTTTTGACTTAGGGATGAAAAACCAAAATAGGAACTTCAGGATCAAACCATTCCAATTGGTGAATATAAGGAAAACAAAATAAAACAAAATTTAAAGGGCTATCTTTGAATTATTATTAAACATACATGAGTAATTCAAGTTCAGTACACAAATATGAAGTTAAAAAATGTGAATAGCTATCTGATACTGTCACTCCAAACAACTCTTTTGTAACTTTCTGATGCTTCCAGTGGTTTGCCTTAAACTTTCAACTTGTTCTTGTCTAAAGCCATGAAATATTGAAAATGAGAAAAAAATTATGTTTGAAAATATTTTTTTAAATATCAAGAAACCAACATCATTCCACCATATAATTGAGAAAATGGCATATTATAAGATGTATTTTTCTTAACAAATACATGTACCTGTCTATATACAAGATTTAAAGACCTTACTCTTAATTTTTATGCAACTATAATGCTATATGTAAATTCTACTTAATAGAAAAATCAGTTTTCAGAAACTATAATGCTATATGTAAATTCTACTTAATAGAAAAATCAGTTTTCAGAAACATTTAATGACATATGATGAGGTTTGGGATATAAGATCTGAGAAATCTATGACAGAAGGAAATGAACTCAAATTGTAAGGATATTCCACATGTATCATGTAAGTCAAAATTTATACCAAGTCCTGACAACCTGTACACATGTATCCACACATGTACAATTATGGAATAAATATAACAGCAAAATACAATAGATCACACATAGATGGAATATCTATTAAGTTCTTAAGAGTATCATTTGACTGCTATAGAATTTTTTTAAGAGAGAGGGACAGTGAGAGAGAGAGAGAGAGAGAATGAATTTTATTTAGTTTTTCATGTGGCTTTCGTTGCTCTAACACTTGGTTGTGTATGTGGTGCTGGGGTTTGAACCTGTAATGCAGGCAAGCTCCATAACTGCTGAGCCACCACTCCAGCCCATTGACTGATATATATTTGCTCCATTTATGGATTTTTTTCAAGATGAATCTTAGTTTTACAGTTTGATCAGCCATAAAGGAATATTATGAGATTTGCCCATAAAAAACCCTATCATGTTTTCCATGAATAATGATACTGGAAAGTGATTACCATCTAGTGTTGAGTCAAGAATTCAAAGTGCCTTGAAAAATGGCATAATGAATCCTACTATTATGTATAAATATAATGCACTTACAAATAAGAATTAATGGCCCCAAACTCCATGTACAGTGTAACCAGGATGGATTTGAAAAAAATAAGAATTGTTAGTATGTGTGTGCATGTTTGAGTTCAGCAGTGAGGCAAGCACTGACATGTACACTAAATCTATTTAACATCAGTTCTCAGGAGTAATCACCTTTACGATATTTAAACCAACATACCCATCAAACTGCTAATAGTGCTTCCCTCAGGAAAGTGGAATTTGGTAATCAAGTGTTTCCATTTGTTCTTGATAAGTTGTATATTTAAGAAGGCATCAATATTTATATAATTTGAGGACCAATAAAGAACAAATGTGTGCAGATGTAATTGTTGGTAGGTTTCGATTTTTGGCTATTTGATATTTAGAATATTTGTGTCTCTCATAGTGGAAAACAGGAGAATTCAAGACAACAACCCCATCTTGAAAGTCCTTGTCTGCTTGAGCGGCCATTATTTGTGACTTCTCTGTACTTCTTTATACATAGCTAACATACATAGTTATTTTGTAAACAGGTAGTTTAAATTCTAAGAAACCAAGCTGGGTGTGGTGGCACACACCTGTGATCCCAGCGGCTCCAGAGGCTGAGGCAGAAGGATCATAAGTTCAAAGCCAGCCTCAGCAATTTAGCGAGGCCCTGAGCAACTTAGTGAGATCCTGTCTCAAAATAAGAAAAAATATAAAAGGGCTGGAGATGTGGCTCAGTGGTTAAGCACCTCGTGGGTTCTATTCCTGATTTCCAAAATAAAAAAAAATCTAAGTAGTGCAAAAGATGAGAGGCAAAATTAAAAATATTACATATTCTGGAGAACAGTTGATGTTTGCAAAACCTTAAACTGTAATAAGTGAGGAAAGTTTATCTGAACACTTTAGTTTATCTGAACACAAGGTAAAACTGGGATTTTAGGTTAAAAAATACATGTGGATAGATAAGATGTGAGAGTACTGTGGTAAAAAAATTTTTTAAAGTTACTTCTGCCAGTTTTGATTGAGATACCATTTACCTTTTTTTGCATTTTAATCCCCTAAATGGGGATAAATTGCCAATAGCAGGTGTTGGTTATTAGTTGAAAAGAAAACATTTTCCAGAATAAAATGTAGAGATTTCCAGGTAAGGATAATACATAATGATATGGAAGCATGCAATTTGTATAGATGGTGTAGAAGTCGTGTAAAACTAGCAGTATGACCCAGGCTGAGGAGTAAGGTAGACAAACTCATGTACTAGATCATACAAGAAAAACGTGAAATGTTAATATTTATGAGATACAGTTGCAGGATACTTCATAAGATATTTGGACAAGCTATGCTGCATACCTGCACAAAAATGAAAATGTTTAATCCCATTGTCAAATATTGTGAAGAATAACAAGGGATGATAGGAAGGGAGGAGAAGGGGAAATGTTGGAACTGAGATAAAGCAAGGTACATTCCTAGCAGTTAGAAATGTCACTGAATATACTATAGCCATCCATATATATATATAATGTTCTTCATAGGTATAAGAATTATGTCACTGTATTTGGGTTTTTTAGGAACTATATAGGATCCAGAAGAAAGGCAAGGGATCGGGGGATGGGAGGAGGATAGTAGAAGGATGGGGGGGTATTGAACAAATTGTATTGCTGAATTGTGTGCATCTAGGAATATGTGATAACATAGGTAAAACTACAATGTGTTAATAAAAACAAATTTTAAAAAGAGAAAAAATAAAAAAACAAAACTAGCAGTATGAGTCAAATTATAATTAAATTATAATTATTATAATTATAATAATTATTATAATTAATAACAAATGTGCACATATATGTATAGCATATATATATAGCACGTATATATGTATAGTGTATATTTATATTCACTACATATAATGTATGGAACAATAAGAAGCATCTTTCATAATGATTTACTAAAAATGAGGACTTGAAATTTTAATATCATTTTGTAAACTGCCCAGCAATTGGGAGTGAAGATTTCTTATGCAAACCATAATGTACATTCAATTTTAATATAAATGTGTTTATGTGTGTGAATCTAAATATAGGACTATATTGAAAGGACTAGAATGACACAATCCAAAAGGTTATCAACAATCTTTTTTTTTTAGAGAGAGAGAGAGAGAGAGAGAGAGAATCAATTTTATTTAGTTTTTCATGTGGCTTGCTCTGACACTTCATTGTATACGTGGAGCTGGGGTTCAAACCTGGGTCCTTGTACATGCCAGGCAAGCGCCATAACTGCTGAGGCACCAGTCCAGCCTGGTTATTAACAATCTTAACAGGTTTTATGACAATGCTTAACTTGGTGAATGATTATTTTTTCTGAATACTTGCCCAAGCATCATGTCTTAGTTCTTAATGAGAAAATGATTTTAAGATTTCTGTCTAAAAGATAAATGATAACACACATACACACCCAAAGATGATATAGAAAACACTCGAATTCTATTTAATGACATGGGAAAAGTGCTGGTTGCAGTGATAAAATAAATCATTAGAGAAAACTCTTGAGTAAACTGTGACTGGAATAGATTCTTCCATGTAGGGCATATAGTGATGAGAGCCATCTGGGTGCATCTCCTAAGACCCCAAATGACTGCCAAGGGTCCAACACATAAGGTCTATTTCATTATCTGAAAATGCAGAATTCCTTGCAAGATTTAGAGATGAGCCAAGCAAAGATACATAAGTTGGTACCCAGAGATGTCTTCCTGGTCTTGCATTTTCAGCTTTTTCTGTGTAGGTCTGGATTCTTGAGACTTGTCCCCAGAAAGGGGAAAATTCTGAATATGTAATGCTAAGTGAACAAGAGCAGAACTATGAAAACTAGGCCTAGTGAAAATTGAATTCCTCTTCTCTTTATCTAGCCAGGGTCTGGCCCAAGCTTGTTTTGGGCTCAAGGTATCCTCCTGCCTCAGCCTCCTGAGTAACTGGGCCTGCAGGCATTTTTTACTGCACCTGGCACAAATTCTTAAAAAAAAAAAAAAGAAAATATGGTGTCTAGGGATGTGGCTAAGTGATAGAGTGTTTGCCTGGCATGGGGAAGACCCTGGGTTGAATTCCTAGCATGGTAAATAAATTTTTAAAAAGAACGAAAATATGTCTTATAAGGATGGTGGTTTGGGCCCTCAGATGGAAACCAAAAGCAAAACTGTAGCACTACAATTAGGTTTTTCCAATCTAGGCCTTAGGCAAGGCAGCCTTTGTCCAAGACTGTGTTTCTTGGTAGCATTTTCCCCCCATCTGGATGGGCAGGAGAACAGGACCCAAGGGAAGGAGCTTGTTATCACATATGGAGCTAACTGCCATAGTGAGGAAGTAGTTTCAATTTGCCTTGTGCTGTTGTTTCATTCCCATAAGAATTTTTGGTTTAGAAAGATTTCTTTGGTGGAGGGATCAAGCATGTCCTGGTCCCAAACTGGTCCACCCTGGCTTCTCTGAGTTATTCCAGGAGCTCTGGGCAAAGGTGTGATGGTAAGATGACAAAGATTTTGTGCAGGTATAGGAGCTGGCTGCTGGGGAGGCAGGAGGGAACCAATTGGTTCCCGGAAGTCCAGGCACCGGAAGTTGTGAGGTGGAGCTTCGGTTTGGGAAGACTCAGAGCCCCATGCAGGTCTGTAGCCATTAGTGTGCTGTCTGTTTTCAGAGGGTAAGGCAGGTCAGTTCACTGTTCTGGACCATAGAACCTTGGTTCCCTGCGGAAGCAATATCACAGCACAGGCATTGGTGAATTCAAGGTGATATAGCTTGGAGCAGTATCTACACACAACAGAGTCTGCCTTGAGCAAAGAAGGCATTGGGGGTTACTCAGCCAGGCTAATAAGGGCCAAATTTCCTAGTGAAACAGAGACATATATCTAGGGGGCAAAAAAATGCAACAAAGGCCAGAGAAATTCTGTGGGCCCAGAAATATCAAAGACAGTAATTTGTATCCTGTTTCTCTTGCCTAAGGCAAAGGCCTGTCCCCTAATAGCACTCTGGTCTTTGCTTTGGGTGGGGTTGGAGGAGCAAGGTAGAGGGACTGATCTTTTTAGTTTTCTTGCAAAGGATGCTGAGGTCCGTGAAGTCTAGTATTCTGGTGTGTACAGTTGATGTCCCTCACTGCTTCCTAACGATTCCAGATGAAGATGCTTAGTAAGGTCTACAAGATGACAATGGTTCGGGTGCTGGTGTTATGCCCGGTCCATGAGGCCCCCAAACAAACCACCACAAAGCCCGGCGTCCGCTGCAGTCACATAGGGGGTTATGGAGTACAAGCTTGAGCTGGGTCCACCGTCCAGCACTCCGAGGCAGCGGGTGGAAGAGAGTGGCCCCCAGACTCAGAGAGTCAGGGTTTATAAAGGAAAATTCTGCAAGCTGGGAGTTACAAGCTTTGGCGTTACAGGATTGGGTGAAGGCAGGTGGGGGACAGTGACCTTTGCTGTTGTTGGCTATGGGCCTAGGGGATTTTGTGTTTTTACCACAAGGACATCTGGACCCTATAGGTAGTTGTTTGTCAAGGTTTTTCTTTTGGCTCCGGCCCTGGGTTTACATTCTTAAGTTGTTTTTATAGTCTTGTAGTGTCTCCCAATAGAGGCAGGTTTGGGTCATGCTGCTCTCTGTGTGAGTGCTCTGGACAAGATGGAGTTTGTCTGGTCCTCACATTAACCCCATCCTCACACTCACATTAACCCCATCCTCACACTGGAAGCTCTTAGAATCATACTTCTTGATCCCAAGTTGGTGAAGAATGTCTAGGTGATCTTAGGATTCATGGCACAGTTGGGACCATTCTGATGCCACTCTCCTGCTTTTCTCTGTCAACATTTGATCTCTTAGGGTAGATGGATGATTTTGTCTTGTGCTTGGATTTGAGCTTCCTGTCATGAAGAAAGCAATTTGTTCCTGTTGTATTGAAACAAATAGCAAATGTGCAAATGCATTAATTAATAGGTCATTTGCAAAACAGGAATTCCAGCTGTTTATTTAATAAATGAGAAGATACACAAATTTACTAGTGTTCAGAAAACTGGAATTGTCAACAGACATTTCATGTATGTATATATGTATGTGTATGGTATATAAGCTATTTTAGTCTCTATTTTTTAAAAAATTATTTAAATAATAAGAAAGAGGAAGCTTCAATTACCAGCACAAAAAAGGAAAATAATGAACTTCATGAACTAGGGATTTCATTAATAGACAAGATATGAGATGAAAATCTCCAGAATGTTGATGAAGGTGATATGAGAATGACAGATA